>DWMG01005015.1:0-10500 GCA_018244855.1 Elbella merops | reverse complement strand
TGAACCCAGGACCTCCCGATCGGCAGTCGCGCTTGCAACCACTCGACCAACGAGGCAGTCAATTATTTGTATGTTTTAATATTAAGCGCAGCCTTAACTACAACATATAGATTAATATGTAACTATAAATAACCGAAGCTTCCAAATGTTTTAATATGTTAGTAAAAGTCGAGTGATTGAAGAAAAAATTAATGGCCACCTTCTTGAAATGTTCAAACCGCCAAGAAGACCTTGTATAGCGTTTAATGACTGTTATCTAAAAATAACATACGGAACTGGCTTCATGATGCGTTTTCCAACGTACGGAGACATGTATAAAAATTTTCCCTTGACACTTCTGGATAGTCTGGAGCGGAGCACAGTGCTCAGCGTTACTCAACATTCCGTAAGCATGATTTTCTTCATTTATTAAGGGTCCACTTTTTCGGATATTTCTTCATAAGTTCTTCCAAGTGATGAATATTTCGGCACGAAATAAGATTCCGCTGTTTATTGGATATTCCGCGAAACAGGCAACATACAGACAAACCGACGTACGAAAAGCTAAAAGTTTTTGTTACAATCCTGACACAATCTATTTATTGAGTAACATCACACAAAAAATGCTATATATAATTACTTATATTGAAAAATTAAACACATTTTAATTTATCTGTGGCATAATAAAATACTATCTGAACTGTGATTCAAAATATTATAACATTAATAATATTTCGGACAAAGACTATCCACTGACAGGATTAAATAATTTAATCACGGTAGCCAATGTGACAACGAAATATTAAAATGTGACAACAAGTTATCAAAATGCGGCACGAAAATTTATTTAATTTATTGACTCTCGTGGTATTAGCACAAGTTATTATTGATTTCAACTGATTACCGCGAATCAGGATTAAACTATTATGATTACAAAACGATTAGCTACTATGAACATTAAAATTTATGTTTTGTGTTGATTGTATCTTTCGTTTTATAAAGATCCTTGATCTTTTATTCAATTGTCACCTATCGTGACTATTTATCTCTGTCGCGACTATTAAAGTACATCTACTACATTTACATACCATTCTAGGATATGGAAATACAAGAAGTAATTATATATCCACTGCTAAATATGATACTCGTAATTATAAGCATTATTATTACTCTACTATACACCTGAATTTCTTATCTCTATGTCTTAAGTGAGTTTATCATTTATCAAAACCCCGCGCGTTGCGTAATATAGAGTATGAAGTTCTCGTAGCACTGACGCGGTTTCAAATTTTGTTATAGGCCTTCATGGTAAGTTTAAAGGTCTCAGTCAAATTAACCAGCAATATACTACACGAATGCATACTGCAAAAGCACGGTAAAGTAAGCTATAGGCAATTCTTTTTCTTATGTGTAACATCTTTTCTCATACTTTTCTGCAATCTGTGGAAGTGTAATTAATTAGTAATTAAGTAGTGTAATCAAGTAATTCAATAATTCAGTGTACTATAAAAAATACATGTGGAACAATGTACATGTGAAATCCTTTTTAATACTTTGACCGGTAACAGCTTAGTGGTTAAGATTGCGATCTCCCTTTTTACACTTCTGAGTTTTGAGCCCTTAGCACTTGCTACTGACGTGACTTAATATCAGTATTTTGAGTATAAATATCACTCGCTATAAAGAAGAGGAGAAAGTTTGAGCAAATCCGTGTCTCTAATTTTTTCCTTATAATTTTCCTTGCAGCGTGTAAAATCTACCAAACTCTACTTAGTCAGCATAGAACTTGTCCTTAAACTTTCTATCTCTACTCATTTTTTTTTTCATACAAAGAGATAAAATACAATAAAAATATACGAACGTAACGTAACTTCACGCCTGTAATTCCTGAAGAGGTAGGCAGAGGAGTGCAGAACATTCCCACGTTTCACCGGTTACGTTTACGTCCCACTATGGAATAGGTGTTGAGCCTATTGCCATGCATCAGGCAAATATCCAGACTCCAAACCACTACAAGAAAATCTAAATTAGAAAATTTTGTAGTATTCGACCCGGGAATCGAACCCGGGACCTCCCGAGTTGCAGTCGCACTTGCAATCAACACGATCAACGAGACAGTCAAATAAAAATATAGCTACAATTTATATGTAAATGTAAATATTTAATTAATTGTAAGGTACATAGACTTCGCGCATCGACATATCGATATTGCTAATCTCCCTCCTTGCCCTTGGATATTTGACCAATAGATACGGAAATATACAAAAAAAAGTAAATATATACATAATTATCCATTTGTGTGTACATAGTACATACATATATGTATACGGCTTATTGACCAACAGGTCACCATAACGCATGCTTTGCCTACTTTGGAATCATATATTTATATGTGGAGATGTCGCAAGTTATAAACTTATTATATCTATTTTAATCACTACGCTGCTTAATGACAGTATGAATGCTAATCGATCGCGTCCTACTAGCACGTGTCTATGTCAATAATTCCTACATCCAGTAGACAATAGTTCAAGCCGTCGTCATCGTCATCGTCATAAGCCTATTTCAGTGCACTGCTGGACATGGGACTCCCCCAATGAGCGCCATCGCGCCCTCTCCTCGGCTAATCGCATCCAGCATCCAGCATCTGCCTGCAGCCTTTCGTAGATCGTCATCCTACCGGGCCGGAGGGCGTCCTACGCTACGTTTGCCGACCCGCGGTCTCCGCTCCAGAACACGCCTACTTCACCGGTTGCCGGTTCTTTGGCAGATATGACCAGCCCATTGTTCAAGCCGTGTCTGCTTACAAAGAGACTTGTGAACAACAATGGTATGTTACCATCCTACAATGGACGGTAACATACCTGACGGTAGATACATGACGCAAACGTGCAAATCCAGCGCCAAGATTAAGTGTGATGTCATAATTTATTAAATTAATTATGATTTGATATCGGCATTATCCTTATCTCCATGAATACGAGTGAAAATTCTTTAGATGTACTGCCACGTTTTTGTTTTTAAATGTACATGATAATTAGTATCATAAACGTTTTAACGGCATAATGAAATTCGTATTGAAAGTTCCATGATGTTTGCAAAAATTAAGCCTTGTTTAACTTGACGATGAACTGAACTACAACTATATAAATGTTTGTTTAAATAAATATAGGTACTCGTAAAATATTATGTAAATTTATGCAGCCATTCTAGAGTGGAAAAAGCGTCACGTGTCCTACAATATTTGTCAGATGTTTTGCCCTGCTTTCAAAGCGAATTTATTTTAAGCGGCGTCCGTAGGTTAAACAACGATTCGTTTGTATGTGCGCAATGGGTTGTAAGGATTTACCCGATAGAGTTATATGGATAGGCGTTAGTTTATATTATATATTAGGACACGATATGAGGAGGGGGGACAGGACATCCGAAAATGAGTTTGCTTACATTATAATAAAGATGGAGATATTTAGTACTCAATTCTATTTGCTTACCCCGTAAAGGGCCTGGCGTGATCATACTATATTCATATTATAACACAGATAATTCATCCGACATTTGTCGAAAGAAAAATAGAATCAGCTTCATCGATAAATAAATATAAAACATTTTTACTTTATTTACTGCGCATGGCTATTTAGTTTCCTCTTTATTGTTGGGAAGTAAGGAATAAGAAAATAAAATACGTACATCTTTCACGTTTATATTATAAGTACATAAAACTCGAGGACTACCGTTAGCATTCTACAAAAATATAGCACAAATAATTAATTACAATAATTAATTAATTAGATAATTAATTAATTAGAACAGAATAAAATAAGACGCAGTTACTTAATATTTTACATACATAGATGTTAAATTCGAAATTGACAGTATGTATGCGTTGCAATATAAATATCTATACGGAAAAATAAAAAAAAAATAAAAGCTAAACATTATTCATTACCTATTTTACATGTATTGATTTGCTTGATAAATATATTCGAATATACTGTAAAAAAGCGAAACGTTTGTGAATCTTACATCATGTGATTATATTACATTATTTCCAATATTATATGCGTTTCGTATCAAAATCTAAAATTGCAGAAGTTAGAACTCATTAACTTATCCATCGAAACGTACTTTTATCTTTGAATTTAATCTTCTTTTAATATTTGCTTGATTGATTGAGTCCTCGTATCCCAAAATGATATAGATTTTGTTCAGCTATCAATTTTGTTCAAGGAGGCACCTGTATTAAGTTTTGTCTCAAATACTCTTTCGTAAAGAGTAATTATGATTGACAAATGGAATTCTTCAGTTATCGCAAATATTTAATAGAATATAATATTAGTGTTTTGCTGCTATTCTAAAACAGATTAAACCATTCTCGAACTGAAGGAATACAATATTTTAGTCTACTTCACAACACCACTGGGGATATTTGACCATGATCCCGACGCTGGGTATGCGAGGTGGGGACCACTATAGACAATTCGAAACAAAATCAAATAAAATCAGAATCAAGTACATTAGAACAATACGCTTTTAAACTGTTATACAGAATAATAGATTATCACTCGTATATCGACGAAGTGATTAAACGTGTGTTGTAATAAAAAGTAGAGTTAGTAACAGGCTCAGTTCCATCGCACCGAGCGCGGCGGTGTTTGCGAGGCGGGTCACTCTCGCGCAACCGACTGTAAACCTTTCGAGTCCAGCCGCCCGCAAGCCTCCAACGTGCCCCCACCTACCCTTTCACCTCACTCTTAACACCCTTTAAATGCCGACTATGGACACGTCGTGCCGCCCCAATGCCTCGCCTAATGAAAATTCAAACTCTATATTTTTTATTTTCACTAGTATACAGCGCTGACACCGCGTGTATTTTTAGGTTCCCTTTTCGTACCTTTGCATAAATACGTTGCGTAAACATTTTGTGTTTTATTTTCAACGTCCGCTTTTTTGGAGTATTATTTCCTGGAAGGCTTAAAAGAAGTAGCACATTCCCACGATTCACCTGTTATAAGTTCCACCATAGAATAGGGGGTGAGCCTATTGTCATACACAGGACATTAATCCAGACTCCAAGCTACTACTAGAAATCTATAAGTGTAGACTAAGAAAGGATTCATCTGTTTATAACAATGTGAGTGTATGATAGTCTCGTGTACCGATCAATTTTAATTTCATAATACTTTATAGAAGTGTTTATTAACACCTTCCGTTCATTCTGATATCTGTGTTTTTGGCGATAAGCACCCTAATCGCATTTTATTCGTGACACTTAGTATCAATGTGAGATTTGATTAATCGTAATTATTAATACGCAAATTGATTAGGCATTAAGTTTTGATTATCTTTGTGTCGATAGAATTGCGTAACACGTAATTTTGTTAGTCCAAGTCAATGAAAATCATGTCTAACAAATGAAAATTCGTCTAAAACATAATGTAATACTTACAAATCATATTAGAGTACAAAAATATGTGATATTATAGTCCAAAGATCACTTAAATGGAACATAGTTTTAATTCTATATCCACCCTTATTTTTCAAAGATGTAGGTAGGGTGGCTTCTGTTGACCAAAAAAATTTTACACAGTATAAAATCACGTTGTGAAATTAATTTCGGAAATTTTGTTACGTAGCTCCATAAATTAGAGCGCAAAAGCCTTCCTTTTTAAGGTTTTAAGAAGTGAATGTAGATTTTGTAAATTTTAACGCAAAACGTGTTTTCGTCTAGAAACCATGTTAATAATAGTCTTGCGTCCTCTCACGCCGTTTCCGATTAATGATTTTGTGTACATATTCCAAGAATACATATTAATAAACACACCTATGGATTTTATGACGGGTTCGCCAATACGTGGCTATTCAGTCCACTGTGCCGTACATTGGACACGTGACCTATATGTTTACTGAACTGGGCAATATTTTTTGCGCCTCTACTGCGATAACCAACTGAACTACAAGTTAAGTCACCTGTTTCGCTTCTGACAGCTTCTGTTAGATGGAAAACTAATGGAGAAAAATCTTTGTACCTACATATAACTAATTAATGAAAACTCCAATAATCGAAATACATGCTTTTGAAATTTGTATTGCTAATAAATATTTCAAGGCGTGACTAAATAATTATTATATTGACAAGCACAAGTTGTAAGCCATTCCACACATTTCGAGACAACCATTTTCTGTTATCATCATTATTGTTGCCTATATCATCACCCCAGGTCGCTTCCGGTTTAGGGGAAGAGTACTGAGTGCCACAATCTGTATCCTTACAGCCTTATGGTGCTTTTTCTGCATTCATCACTCTCTTCGTATGTGCACTCTTATTTCTGAAGCTTTGAGGATCTATTTTACAACTTTCTGCATAAATAACTCAAAATCAATTCACCACGTACATTTTAACCAATAATTTTGCTAAACATTAAACCTATTTCAGATAAACATGAGTACAGAGCTGTGAGATATAATTGCGTAATTGAAATAATTTAATACGAATTTAAAACATTAAAACAGACACAATAAATAAAACTCAACACCTATGACGATACGAAACATTCGTCCAAAATTCGCTGGAGAGCAATGCGAGTTCAGTAATGGGATTATAGTGAAATACAGGTGGTGTCGATCGACAGAAACAAGCGAATAATGAAGTTATTAATCCGATTTTGTTCGGCTTTCGATGTGCACACAACTGTTTTTATGTCCATTTGTAACATAACGATATTAACGGCTCAGCATTGAACATTATTTCACTAAATATTATTTTAATAAATATTATTTCACTAAATATTATTTTAATAAATATTATTCCACTAAATATTATTTTATCAAATATTATTTCACTAAACATAATTTCGCTAAATACGAGTACTGTTTCATAAATAATTTCACTAAACATTATCAGTTTCTATTATAATAAGTATTGTCTCTTAAGTGATGTTCAATAAGAGTGTTTTTGTCTCATATTGTATTGTAACGTATTACATTCGATCGTCTAATGAACCGATTAATGTAATGAATTTTATTTGCTTGCAGGACTCCACAGACACGCTGCCCAAGCTCGTTCTTTCCAATAACTACAACGATTTGACTCCGTCTACACTTGGTAATTCACTTTCTAACAAAATTACTCATAACTTATGTACGTACTGAATACGTCTTAAAGCATTTTATGTCGGTATAATTTCATTATTGACATCAAAGCTGCCTGTACTACTTTATACAGTTAAGAAATGTCTTTTTAATAGAGCATTGGTTAGTGATTTAACTTACCCTCGCTCTGCAAATTCGACATGTAGGTAGGTACTCGTATATCTAACTTTAGAAAGATATAGGTGCCTAAAAATAAATGCCTTTTTTGGTCATAGTGAATGAAAACATTGCGAAACTTGTAGAACTAAGAGTCTCATAGAAAGTTCCTTAAAGTGTATGAATTCTACTAATTCACATTTGGCCGGTGTGATAGACAACGACCTTAACATTTCTGATTCTCTTTGAGCTTTGAAAACAATAAATGGGTTAGAATTGATAAACCTTTCTCATATTACCATATAATTTTAAACAGGTGATCAAGCCAGCGCTAGCCCAGTATATTATAATGGCAACCCAAGAAATGGAGATATAAAATCATTAAGTAAGTATTATCAGTTTACTGTTCAATCATTTTCTTTGTTCGCAAGGAAGTACTTGTAAAACATTACATCATAATAATTTATTTTAAATTCTAGCAGTTGTTTCAGATAACGTTATCCACAGACTATATGTATGTAGAAGTCTGCCATCCTTAAGCTTTATTGAAAATTCGTGTTCACTTAAATATAAACATAAAATGATAATGTCTGGAAAACGTCGATATCCTATTGCTAGCCTGTCGTAACTGTCGTAGTAGCTACATTGCTACCATGATAATTTCATTTTCTATTTTATTGTTCTATCATTTAATCTGGAGTTTCCATTGCGATCTTTGTATTGTATTTCCCTTTAAAACTGGAACAATGTAAGCATTGGTGCTCAGCACGTACATACATATGTAATCGTATGTGTACGCTTTGGTGCCCTCGAAAGTCATCTTTGAAACTAACCTGACTTTTCTAATGTTAGTAAAATGATTAAGGTGATGCTTATCTGATATTTAATCGATTTTAATATGAGGCGATACCTTACTGGTTTTGATTTCAACCTCCCACTCCGGCGACCTGGGATTTAAATTCTGGAACGCAGCACTGATGTTACAAAGTTACGTATATGTTGATATTACTCCTTATAACTGTGAATCGTGAGGAAATCTACAGTTCAGATATATCTAGACATACAATACAGTACTATTAAATATGCGTAAACTTTGTCGGCGCCGCAGATTATTGTCAATGCCTTTATTTTGAAAATCCCGTGTCTACTTGGGATTTATATTTACTTTCAACCATTCGATATCGATAATAAACTAATTTAGTATTCAATGTAATTCGATACATTATTTATAGATAAATATGCATCGTTGACCGATCTCCGAAGCGGCACACCTCGCAAGCGCTCCGTGGTCACAATGGACGCTCAATCTTTTCGCTCGACAGAAACACACTACCCGCTGCCCACCAGCGATAAAGCTAAAAGCCAACTAACCAAGTAAGCATACATTTGTTAAATTCAACAGTATATCATATAATTTTAATTAATAAATGATAGGTTAGATATATTAATCAAAACCCGGTCATAAAATCTAAATATGTCAAAATATATATTGGAATCGGTTTTATAGAATGCTTTGAAAGCGTGAACTGTCATATTGCAATTTAATTTTATATTGTACGCGATAGATAATAATATCGAGGAATAGCTAGAATTAAGAGGTAGATAATTAGTAGGTACCCACCTTTCATTTCTACCGGTATTTACCAGTAAATGTTACGAGTAACCAGTTAAAATAGTAACAAAATATTTACGAATTCTTTTTTGAATAATTATGTTACTAATTACATTGCATAACTGTAATAAAGTCTAAAATATATTCAATCATACTAGTGGTTGTCAAGTGGTCGAAATTCAACTGTATCACTATTAATTATTAAATATGTTTATTTACGACTTTTATAAAAACTGTTATCGTTATCAGATCGCACCATTCGTTAGCATATCAAAGTTTGTGCATTAGTTACATTTTATTTCCTTTTCTTGCTCGTGCACATTAGAGCTACGAGTATAACTTGTTATCTGATTTCTTCGCAACTTTTAATTGATCGCATTAGTCATGTTTCATACTCGAACGTACAAACATATCTTTTCACAATAATAGTTTTTTTAAATAAATTAATGTATTATGTTATTGAATATTTTATATACCTATTGACTGCCTCGTTGATCGAGTGGTCGCAAATGCGACTGCCATTCGGGAGGTCCTGGGTTCAAGTCCCGGGTACCCAAGTACCCGTACTATGCGATTTTTCTAATTTAGAATTTCTAGTAGTGACTCGGAATCTGGATTCATGTCCAGTGTATGGCAATAGACTCACCACCTATTCCATGGGACATAAACGTAACTGGTGAAACGTGGGAGTGTACTACACTCCTCTGCCCACCACTTCCAGGATTACAGGCGTGATGTTACGTTTTTATGTACATATTTGTGAAATGTTCAAATTTAAATTCAAATAGTTTATTTGTGCATGTAGGTATAACAGGTCTTATGTTAGGTGTGTCTATGTGTATACAAATATTTATTTAACAAAATTTATGATGGGGCATTATTTTAACATAAGATAATTATTAGTACATCAACAAATTATTATTATTTACAATTACATAAATATTGTTAATTATCATTAAATATGATGTAATGTATGTTAAAGAACTACTCTCAGCTTTTGGTAATTTCGACGAATAAATCGTTGCTTTAGAGTGTATCACCTTGTTATCTTGTCATTTTAAGGAAAATGATACATTCGCATCAGGAATCACCTTAAAATAGTAAGATTAAAGTTATGTACTCAATGTCGTTACTATATACGTTTGATAGTAAAATGTTATTATAGAGAATATAACAGTGTTGGAATAAACACTAGGCTGTCCTCAATCTGACGGGTCAACGGGGCGGGGGTCCATTTGAGCGATATCACAGGGCCTTAGTCATCGGTATATTGTATTTACACAGTGATTCGATCCACTAGAGGCCGAGAGCCGAACGCGGCCGATGTTTCATATCCAACCACCAAACTAATAGATCCTTAACGGTCTACAAGCGAGCCACAGCTCTGAATGCTTCAGTGACTCAGCCGTATGATCGGGTCACTGAAGCTCATTAATGTGTTTTAATATATCTTTTATCAAGTATAAATATGTACCAGAATGTATACCACAGTGTTCGTTCTGTGTACTTGGAATTTACAAACATCCAGCATGCGAATGTTGCCACCATATTATCATTATTCATTTCCTTTAATTATAAGTTCACCAGAATATTTGTAACATACTAAATATATTTCTAACCGATAAATATTTATACGTACATATATACGTTATACGTTTATACGT
>DWMG01005014.1:0-10501 GCA_018244855.1 Elbella merops | reverse complement strand
GGTACAGATAGGGAGTCAAAAGTCTTCGAACCCCGGCACGCGTCTTTAAAGACGATGACGAATATAGGAATAGCACGTCAGATCTATAAGAATAAACATTCGGTGCTCTTTGTTCACCCAGTAAAGGGACAGGCGTGATGATACAATAATATTTGTATTATTATTATGTGCATTGCAAGATCACTTAACTGTCGTTCGACATATTTGAATTTCAAGTAGCTGCGCAAATTTCAGCCGCTAGCAGTTTCCGAAAATAATTGAACAATATTATATTATAGTAACGTATACAATTCGAGTATGTTTGAAATGTGACTCGGTCGTGTTACCCCTACTTGGGCATTTGGTATGTGATCAGCACAATAGTCTGTGTGGACTGAAGATAAGCGTCTTAAGGCTATACTGCATGATCGGCAACCATCACTTTATGGTAATTCTATTCCCCGTTACTCCCACGCCGCTTTTCATATTTGAGCCTCCGTATCTCTGTAGCATAAGTGTATTGGATTCCTATATAAAAAGTATTAAATAGTTAATGTTTTAACTAAATAGACATACTTTACTAAAAAATTAAGCTCCATAATTATGTTTCTCAATTGACAATTAATGTACATTTTTATAACAAATCGTGTAATAAATGATCTGGGTGTAAACAAAATTATTTATATAAATTTATATTTATATGTAAATACGTAGATTTGCGTGGAGACGTAACGATAGACATATTAATTTGGCACTCGGTATAGTTTCGCTACCCCGTAAGGGACCTGGCGTTACAATAATAATATAGTAACAATACAATTATTATCGCTTTTCGTGTTCCCGCTAATGATCCGACTACTTAGAACCACATTGACCGGAAATTTACCATTTCGTTAGTATATTAAATATAACTTAGTACCTACTTACTAAATATGGTAACATAAACTGGAAATTAAAATGTAAGTTCACTGACTCGCCGAAGCGAGAAGTCCTGGATTCGATCCCCTTCGTTGGATACCCGGTAATAGATTGAAACCTATTTCACTGTGTGATAGGAATGTAACTGAGGTAGACGTAGGAATGTACTACACTTTTCTGCCTAGTTTTTCAGGGAGATACAGGCGTGATGTTAAGTTACAAATAAATGCATATATGATAATACAATATATAGTGAGCCGTTACATCTATTTTCAACAATTGTTCCATTATGGAAATTTGAAAAAATACTATTTAACATAAATAATACATGTGTGACCTCTACATAAGTTGTGTTTGAATGAGTTGAATAGCATGTCAAGAAAGAAATTGGTGTCAAAAAGAGGATTAAAATAAAAGCCAAACAATAACCTACATAAACCTATATAGAAGAACTGCTCATGAGTAGTAAATAAACGTGTCCAATTAAACAATAACAAACCAGATTAAATATGTAACTTTTAATTAGGCAACGCAGCGCAACAACTCTGATATTTCAATTTCCCATTTCAAATTCATTTTACACCTCATGTATTACAACTATATAGCATGAGCATAAATAAACATAAAATGTAGTAAACAAAAAGAAATTATATGTATTCCACTTATTCGAAGCTGTACAAAAATAGAACTGAAATAAAATATTTATTGGTGTACATTAATTGAGCACACACGTCAACTTACCCTCGGGGGCGGGCGGTCTTGGCTGGTAATGTAAATCTGAAACAAAGCGAACGTTTTATAAGTCAAACGCGGCGCACAAACATTTTTGGTAAGTCTATGTGTGTGATTATTATTATTATTATTTTGTATGTGCATATAATATTAAGTACTACAAAAGTCGATATTGTGTAATACATAATATTAACACATTTGCATTTGTTCATGCAAAATGGTAATATGAATGATACCTATAAAATATTCGTACATTCTTATAGTTATAAATATGTTACATACATTAAAAAGCAGTGGCGAAACAACTGATGTGCAACTTTATTATAAGTTTTTCTAACACCATAAAAACTTAGACATGTTTAATAATAATGTTAAAGATAGATGAGATATGTCTAATCAATAATAATGAAAAAATACATTTTCATGTACTTGTCAAATAATTGTTTATTGGAACTGTTCAGTACAAAACTCTCATAACTGAAGTTACTAAAACATCAGTCCGCCTTATTCCGCTTCTGTCCCGTCAACCGAACGGACGTGATTCCGTTGCTATCTTTCTATACAGCTAATAACAGCATTAACTATTTTGTCGTGTATTTCCTTTAGTCCCTATCTTGGGACACACATAAGACCTGATACCAAAGTGGACAAATCATGTATACTAATAACCAAACGACTGATAAGGCATATTAAATACGAATAAACCTATATTCATGCACATACTGTGTTTTAAACTCAGGCACAAAATAATACACTAAAGTATGACCATAATTAGATTTCAGATACAGAAACATCATTATAGAGGGATGAATTTTAAATAAAAAAAATATTGATAGACTAATTAGTTTATAGAACGCGGACAGCGTGAAATTACTCGCAGCGGCCGTCCAGCTGCACGCAGCTCATTTGTAAATCCATTCGGATGCATTATTTAGAGCGCAAACCACAATAATCTAATTATTCAGGCGGGCCATAGCACCGCAACTGTTTAACTTTGCCAGTGGCGTGTTCCATTCGTTTTGTGTAAGTATCGACGTCAAACATTTGCGGTCGGTAATGATAATAAAAGTCTTAGTTTCCACGCGCAATTAAATTATATTATGAATGAATTTATAATATTGGAACGAACAATTTTTCTTATGTATGGCAATAGGCTCACCACCTGTTCCATGATGGGACGTGAACCCTACGGAAGAAAGGTAGGAGTGTGCTACACTTACACTACTCTGCCTGCTGATAACAGGCGTGATATTACGTTTTTTCTTATAACTTTCTTTTTATTTTATTCCACGTTTGTTGTATATTAGAGACGTCGCAAAGTTAAGGAATACTTTCAGAAAAACAACATTGAGAGCTCAATTTCATGTTGTTATAAAATGTGAACGTTTATATGCACGACTTAACCAACAATACTTCTAACTGTTATTACTGTACTATATTTTATTTGCAAAAAAAATATTACACTAGTTGAAAAACTTAAAATTAACATTAATGAAATACAATTTTCTAAATAATTAAATATGAAGAGACACTAACTAGCCTGCTAACTTTTAATCTAAGTTCGTTGTACAAAAAAGGTGATTTTTAAAAAACGTTACAACGGATACATTACGTTATCATTGTAACGAGATTTTTAAACAAACTCAAATATTAAAGGGTTAGGGTGATAAACCAGCCCGTATTGACTGTATTTAGATGAGCCTAGTCCCTTTTCCGGGACATAACATTGTTATGTAAATAGGGTGTGTATAGATTAAATAGATATCAACAAAGTCACTGTAACCTGTTGACACCTTTTTGTGACTTGCGTAGTAAAATCTTACGGGCCCTAAACGCGTAAGCATGCCTCCAAGGGTATGGGACCCTCGCAAATTGGATTTGAAAGGTCATGCAGGACAAACGCAAAAAGATCTCAACCGAATTCCAGCATACAGAATAATTAACGCAACTATTGTTGCTCTTTCGGTTCTAGATGGGTAGCTAATATTTTTATTGTACAGTACATTGAAAAGTAACAATGAAGCATTGTCTTATTTATAACAACTGGTTGTTCAATGTACCTACTGTAAAACCGATTCTTAGATTATGCAGGTAGGAGTTTTAGTAGTAAAATTAACTTTCGTAAATTCTTAATTGCCACGAGCAGTATTTTGCTCCGATCAATGTTTCTTCATTTAATAACATGATACTTTCATCATCATCATCATCAGCCTATCTTAGTCCACTGCTGGACATAGGCCACCCCAAAAGGGGGCTTATGCCCGTAATCTCCACACTGGGCATGCGGGTTGGAGATCCGCTGATATACTTTACGTACTTTCATGATACTTTACGTACGTACAATACGTTTATTGTAATTGGGTATAAGTATTCAAAATTCGGGTAAAATAACTGAAGTAAAGAACACTTTTATTAGCACTTTCATTTTTGAAGAAAAATTGAAACAATGTGTTTAATACATATAACACTTCACCGAAATTTAATTTCATGTATATGATATAAAGAAATACGTTTTAGAAATGCAAATCGACGAAATCACGGCTTGAGACAGAAGGTACACACATGTATCAACATATTGACAGTAGGGCCGCTAGGCCGAGTTAAGTAAATCGTTAACAAAATGTCAATAAGACAGGTGAAGTATGGAATTCATTTCGTAGTATTCCAAAATGTTACTGTAGTTTCGATTTCAATTACACTTTCATCATTAGAATTTATACATGTGTATGTACAAACAAAAATGAAAATAGAACTTAAATGTTGATGGATGCAGGTACCGAAGCAGAACGAACTACACCCGTCTTGACCAAATAGGTAAAATATTGGCTGATCAGGATGTCAGAAGACTCTGAAGAATCCGAAACAGTATTCGTGTATGAAGAGAGTGGCAAATATAGAAGGACTTCAGGTCTGTAAGGAAATATTTGGCACTCAGTGCTCTCTACCTACCGCATAAGAGATCTGGCGTGATTACATAATAATAACAAAGAAAAATACACAGACAAAGAAAGTCAAGATTATTTGGTGAGATGACAAAATCCATTGTGGCGTCCGTAATGTTTCGGACGGGCCTCAGTTAAATTTGGAGAACGAAATCAACCCGCGAAGGTACATTTCCGATTGGCCGGATTAATTCCACCTTAGGCCCGGGACATAACGTTTCGGAATGTGACACAAAGAGGTCGCGGCTAATGGTTTCACTGGCAGATAAATATAAAATACAACAAGAGGCTGAACGGTCACAGCGCGGGGCGTGTGGGGTGCGCCATATTGTTTTATTGCAAATTGGTTGGGAGTAGACCGCGCCTGTCCTTTACATACGGCGCCATTAAACTACGACCGGTGTCCATTGATGTATTAAACGAATCCAATCGCGAAACGGTTAGACGGTTTCAACTGTACATACAATACAATACAATTTTGATGTCATTTTCAATACATATGTATATAATTCTCTTATGTACAAATATACTTGTGTTAATGTCAAGCAATTTTTAATATTTACAATATAAATGTTTAAATAAATATATAAGTAGATATGTTAAGTTATATCATTACACGAAGAACATGTCTCCAATTCGGGTGACAATAAAAGTGTAATAATATTCTTAAGAAAATAAGTAGAAAGAGCACATCAGGTGCGTAATAATAGAGATATTTGGCAGTCGGTGCTCGCTACCTACCGCGTAAGCGACCCAGCATGGCGATATAGCAATAAAAACTGTTACTCGTACTCATAACGATTCTCAGCGCACGAGCCACTCGATGTCTGTTCAAATACGCACAATCACTAAGCATCCGTAACGGCAATGGAGTAGATTTGTTCGCGTTTAGAAATCTTAAACAAACACGCATAATTGAGGAACGCCACGCTCACAGCCAAAGTAAATCGTCCGGTGTTCTGCGGCGCGAAGTTATTTGCCGTAACTAGAGTAACCCCGTTCCGGTAACGTTCTGCTTTGCACCGAATACCTGTTCTCACCGATTTCCAGATGATTACGCAAGCTTCAAATGGAACCGTTTCACTAATGTTTAGTCACTCCCTACAATAATTTCACCGTTCATCGATCAAGAGAATGCATCCGTCAATGTAAAGCCTGAAGAGACATACCTATTATTATCATTACGTCAGACGGGGTAGGCAGAGAGCACCAAGTTTCAAATATCTCTATGGATAAAGAGTGAAAGTGCTTCTTTCACACTCAATACTTTCTTTATACACGCATGCCGATTTCGGATGGTTCTGAAACTTCCATCTACATGTATCTGTCTGGGAGAGGAAAGTCTTGCACTTAAAAAATACAATATTCCGCTACAGCATGGTTCGTATAATATGTATAATTATTATACTGTCTGCCTCGTTGGTCGTGTTGGTTGCAAGTGCGACTGCCGATCGGGAGGTCCCGGGTTCGATGCCCGGGTCGAACATTACAAAATTTTCTAATTTAGATTTTATAGTAGCGGTTCGGAGTCTGGATATGTGACCGATGCATGGCAATAGGCTCATCACCTATTCCATAGTGGAACGTGAACGTAACCGATGAAACGTGGGAGTGTTCTGCAATTATCTGCTCTGCCTACCTCTTCGGGGATCACAGGCGTGAAGTTAGGTTTTTTTTTAATTATTATAATAAATAACGTGGACAGCACACACCACCTCCTGACCTTATAGTAGGATCGAATAGACCCTGAACGTTATACTATATAAATATTTTTTGCATCCAAATGCAGAACATGTCCCCGTGCTCATCACACTAATATTAATTATATTGCCTGGGAATCGTACCCACTACGGTTAGATCCGCAGTCATGTTCACTAACTGTAAGACCAAAAGGCGACTCCTCTGTATTGCGAACAAATATTGAGTTTAAAATACACAATCACATGTTAAATTCTATCATGGTTACGTTTTATAGCGCAATATTGACCGGCTCGAGAATAAGGAACAGATTGTGCAGTGAATGGCTCGAATCGAGCAAGCGGTCGTTACGGCGCCGCAACAAATTGAAATTGATATCATCGGACAGCGGCCGGATATTAGGGGTGGCGGGCGTAATCACGCTATCACCTACTGCTTGGCTATCCACCTCTTATAGCTGCCTACCCACTTACATGGTTCGCTTTCTAACCTATGGTATTTCTAACTCTCATTTTTGCTATACAACATTTCATTACGATCAATCTCCATAGTCATCATTGACCCTTCTATCGTTCGTGTTGGACATGGATCACCTTCTAGCGTAAGAAGGGTTAAGATTAAGTACGCCATGCTTGCTGGGCGGGTTAACAAACTTCACACCCCTTCCTTTTTATGTGTGCCGGTTTTCTCCCGAAGATTTCTTTCACAGTTATAATAGGTTAAAATATTTTATTTTATAAAAGTAATTACACAAATGAATAAATTATATAGAACTTAACTGGTGTTTATTTTTTTAAGGAAAACCACGGACAGACATGAAACTAGTGGGGCTATCCTATAAAACAAGAGGCGAGCTAAGTCGGCTATAATACTCGTACGACGTATAATTTTATTCAACGGCAGTTACTTTACAGCAAAAATAAAACAATAAAATTTAAATTATGTCTCACAGAAAGAAAATAAGAGAAAATTAAATAATACTAACATGAAAGAAAGAAACAAATTTTGTTTATTTCCATTGCGTCTAAATTGCGAATCACAATCAAATGTTATTACTACCTACGTCTTGCAAAAGTGCAACAGGAAATCGAAATTGAATCGATTTCGTTATTACAATAACAGTAGAATCGATAGGAAACTGCAATGATATCGATTCTCTCGAATTGAAGAGGAGTGAGGATATGCTGCAGCACCAATTTGATATTGATAAGATTGAATATTGGCCGGATATGACGGGTGGCAATCTTGCACACACCATCAGCGACCTAATGTACATATCTCCTATATATAAATTACCTACAGTATATAAGTTATATACTAGACATCATCATTATTAACCCCTTCACTGTTACATTGTTGGACACGGGTCTCCTCGTAGAATGAGAAGGGTTAAGGCCATTGTGACTTCACACTCCTAATATCTGTAGAACATTAGTCTTCTCACATAATACTACACGGTATTAAATAAATAATATTAATACGGAAATAATTGTAATAATAAATTTATTTCGTGATCTATAAATACGAATCATTTAAAATCAAAGAATCAATGCGTGACTCAAATCAAAAAGCAATAAAAATAAAAATGAAGTTTATCAAGTGGGTAACTACGGTTCAGTCGGTTAGTCAATCAGAGCCTAATTAACTCAAGTATAGTACAAAAACCTAAACCACATCTACTAGATGCAAATGAAATAAAAATATTTATCCGGCAAAATTTATCTCTCAAATTATCAACAAACCTACAAGTTTAGAAACAGCACGATAAGTACCTACTTGTTAAATATTTACGAATTTTTGGACATTAATAGTTTTACTTATCGCTTTTCTTTTTTTCTTATTATAATTAAAGTCTTGTAGACATAAATTAGCTAAAATTATTCTGTATATCACCATAATATATAACTATTACTTTCTGTTTAATTTAGCTAAGCTGTTAAAATTGATACCAAATATGAACCCTCGGTATATAGTTGCATTAATTGAAATCGATGCTATTGGACAGCGACCGGATGCCCGGATATTATGGCAAGCGCCAGGGTAATCACGCAATCAACAGCCAGAGGGGTAGCCAAAATGTATTACAACTACTAACGATATCTACTTAAACTAGTTTGGTAAGTCATTAACATATACATACATTTATATATAGGTATAACATACGAGTACATAGTAACAGACTCATAGTAATAGACTAAAACGTAACTGGTGACACGTGGGAGTGTACTACCACTCCTCTGCCTACCCCTTCGGGGATTACGGGCATAGTGTTAATTATAATGTTATATTATATAGTACGATAGGTGTGACGAAATACATTCCGGAGCCCTCCTATTAGGGCCAAGGAAGGTCACCGGGGTGGTTTTAGAGCGGTAAAAGTCCCACATAAACCGGTATCTCTCCCAGAGTACCGGGTATCTTTTTAAGGTTTCTCTCCAAAAACAAATAGAGGAGAGACGAAATAGGCAGTTACAAACAGTGGTTGGTTACGAAGAGCTGTAGATCGAAATCAGTAGCGTACTATTGGCGAAAGGCTATGTCCAGCAGTGGACGGTGGCGGGCTGATAATGATGATGATAAGATTATATTTATTATACAGAGCATAATATCGTAAAGCATCAAAATATTACTATGCGCATTTTAACCTCATATAACCGCACGCAAAAGTATGAATAGGTCGTTTTTACATCTGCATTTCAATTTAAGTACATATATATGTATATTGAAATGCAGATGTAAATTCAAAGGAATAATTGAAGAGTTTCTTAAATATGACGGAATATAATAATGTCATGAATTATCTTATATTTTTAAATGTTTATATTTATGATAAATATTGGTATATTATAACTAGCCCTTTGTAACTACAGTGGATAATGACAACTAAATGCTCTTAACAATAAACTTTTAACAATACTAGTTTTACTAGGGTTATAAATATAACCGTTTTATAAAAAAAGGCTTGTTAAAACTATTTCAATAATTAAATCGACAGCGAGGACACATAGAATTTCAAAAATGTTTATCGTACAAATTTTATACAATCAACTTCATCAACATGATCAAACATTTTATCCTTCCGCTGTTGGATGCGGGTACTGACACCGAGAGAGGTACAGCGAGCATATACATATGTATGAACTATGTCGTAAATCTGATTGCGTGTAATAAAAAAATGTTTATTTTTTAAATTCAATCAGCCCAAACTACTTATATTAGGAAAGGAAGTGTAGGTGAATTCGAAATTACCACGCGGAGGGTTCGCCGGGACATAATTCCGTACCTTTGTACAGGGTTTTTGTGCCCGGGTGCCACTTATTGCGGTAAAGCCTGCGTGTCGACCAACCGTTAGTTACATTCATTTTTGTTGTATAAATTATAGCTTCATACTCGATTATTTTATAGTGGCGCGGCGCAACACCGCCGTATCGATGTGCGTGGTACAAAAAGTGTACCCTGTAATCACTTTCGACCGCTGATAATCTTGCATATGGATCAATGCGATTTATTGCATTGTCGAAAGCTCTTTAAAACCACTCATTTAAATTTTATCGCATTGCTTTTCCGTTTTTATTAATTTATTTGCTTGGAAAAGGCGAATGAAATGTCATGCTAAAGCTGTTCTCATACATGTAAAGGGAAAATAGTTGCTCATAATGTTTCAAACGCACAAGTCCAAATTCTTGCCGTTCATAATATTTGGTGTAGCATTAGCATAACTAATCTTGAGCTTTCCTTTCTGAAATACTAAAACCGAAGCTTAGGCTTCGTGTCAGACTCCCCATTCAATTATTTTGAACCTCGCAATAAGTTACTTTAAAAAGCGTACCGTCAACAGTTCGGTTCATATATTCCAAAGGGTCGGAATGCTCAAACGCCGTGCCAATTAATCGATCGACTAACGATTCATGCTCGGTTGTTAAAGCTCGAATTGGGCATGCTTAGGAAAATTATACTGTTTTATTACATAAAAATGAGTTCAATACTGGCACCTTATGGGTTGATATGAATTGCTCAAATACATCCATATTCAATTCAAACGTACTTCTTAAATATTTGCCCGAATGAAATTAAAGACCAAAAGTATTAATATTAGAATGTGTACGTCTGTAAATAGTAAATTTTAATAGCTAAAGGTAACTTCTCCCTCTTGACCGGATCCAACAGAGAGCGACTCGAATCATCGATTGTCGGGATCTTTCCGATCGCCTTGATCCCTTGGCGTTGCGTAG
>DWMG01005013.1:0-10501 GCA_018244855.1 Elbella merops | reverse complement strand
TTGTAAGCCCTCGAAAATTTGTAGTCTATGTTGTATTATAATCTTGGTGTACAATAAAGAATAATTGTATTGTATTGAAATTCGCTCCCAAATACTGAGCAAACACTCTTAAATTAATTACTTTTTATAGTACGCAGTATTATTATTTTATTTATAGTAAATGACCAAATATTAAAATTTTATTTATTTTTAAATTTTATTTTTTTTTATTTATTTAAAAATGGAAAACGATTAAGACCATTTTAACTTTCTCCTCTTGAATATAATTTTTATGGATTAATCAATAGTAATAATAACAAAAATTATAAATTCATAAATCCACATATTTATGTCTTAATCAAAGCTGAAGCTGAATTCAATGTGAAAAATTTAGTATTTACTCGTAAATATGAAATCCAAAGGCCACCTGTCGCAAAACAATAAGACAAATGTACAGGAGAAAGCGCAAAGATTCGATTAATGCCTGTGTGCAAGGTTGATTTTGTCATATTATAAATGAATCTAAGCTAAGACTGACTGATTTGTTACTACTATTCTTGTTCAAATATTCTATTAATTACTTATTCTTAGTAAACTTCAAGCACGTACTTATTAGCTTGTATAACTTTGTCACTTACATTGAAAACTGTAAGAAGTGTTATTTTTTGTCCCACCGAAACTTGATGAAATTATCCTCTTATCAAATTTCCTTCTTTCTTTTTCCTTATCTTCCCTTGCGTTATTGTTATTCAATGTATTCTGTTTCTACATGGTACTAATAAAACATTTGCTAAATAACGATTAGAACCGTTATTTTAGATTGGTTTTTACTAAATACTAACTAAAAACCGGGTCACTGTGCCTTTAAATTTTAGATCAAAACCCGTGTATCGGCCCGTGTTTCTGGAATTTAAATATTACACTGCTCTTTATTGAGAGCGAATTCAACTTTTTTATATATCGTCATTAAGTTTGCGGACTAGAAAGTCTCTTACGTCTTAGAGAACCTTAAAGTACCTATTCAAAGAACGATAGATTTTTAATTTTAAAAGATACATTTTTTTGTAACAAGGCACCCGCCAGGATTAAAACCCAGGAACTTAAAATTGAAAGACTGAATGTTATACTACTACGCAATCACTGCAATGATTACCAGCACGACAGACTATGGCCTTAACCCTCCTCATTTAAAAAGGAGACCCGTGTCAAACAATGGGACGATAACAGGGTTGATGATGATAAATTAAGTTTGGTCCGAAAACTGATTTTTTAAAAATCGGGCCAGCACTACCATCGGGATAAAATTCCAATGTGATAAATCGCATCAATGAATATAATTATATTGTGTTAAAAGTGATACTGCAATTAAATTTCCAATTATTCTATTGCAATGAACATATCATAACCGGCAATCTCAACTTTTACCAGCTGAGTGGATTTCGTAATATAACCGGAAATTAATAAAACCATTCGAGTAATTAACGGATGAAAATGTTAAAGTTTTTACCGAACTGGAAATTTTAATTCGAGATTCTGATTTATATGTAAAATATGCGAAATGAATTCGTTTGAACATATATACTACTAGACTTTTATGGCAGACAAAAATATCATTTTTGTGTAACGCTTTCACAAAATGTTTAATGGTTATAAGAAAATGTACATTAAATACTTGCAGGCTTATTTGTCTGTCTGTGCATCGTTACCGTACTCCTAATATTACATGGTCAAAGCAGCCAATGTCCAAACTTAAGATTAAATCCCTATTTCTCATATGTGCAAACGCGAGCGTGAGGTCCTGGATTCGATCCCCGGTTCAACCTCCATTTGATTTTTCTTACTTTACATTCCTAGAAGTAGAACGAAGTCTGAATTTATGCTCGGTGTATTGCATTAAATTCACCACATTTTCCAAACTGAGAAGTAAACGTAAGGGGTGAAACGTGGAAATGTATGTATGTATGTATACATTACGTTTATTTTATTTATGAATGATGTTATTTACTACGTTATTTATGAACTATGTTATTTATGAACTGTTGTTTATGAACTATGTTATTTATGAACTATACTTTTAATCAACTATTTTATTTACCGACTGTCTAATTACCAGAATATAAGCAAGCCAGATTCGTTATTAGGTCACAGCGTGTGATGAGGTCCCAAGGTACGAGTATAATAATATTTATTGTTACGTATCTGCTAAAAATGTTGAGGGCAATTGAATTAGAAATGCCTATACATTAAAACTTTGTGACAACTAGATAGTGTTTCTCAGATAAACACTTTTTGTTTGGAACTTTCCAGAATCATCTAGAATATATCTGTGCTCCCCAAACTCGTTGTGTTTCGAAAAGGCCGAACACAATATAACAAAAGAAGCCCTACGAGCATGACGCAGTGTCGCGCAAAACTTTCGGGATACGGGATTTACTGGGATCTTACACTTATCCAGCCTTTATTGATTTATTTCATTTCATGAATAAAAGCGATATTTTATTGGTGAAATACGTAAATTCAAAGCAAGTAATCGTTCTAAGATGTAATTTTTATACCGTTTCAGTGGGTGTGACAAACCCTTAACCGTTGTTACGCACCTACCCATATTGTTCTTTAAAATTTTTGCAAAGAAACTTAAGAGATTCCGTAGAATAAAAGGTTATTTTAATACGAGACACATGCGGCACGTACACACTCCTCTGGCAGCGGATCTGCTCAAATCCCATACATCCGCTGCTCACAATCGCAGAGATAAGGCGTCCGAGGTGAGGCATGATGTTTATCGCTTTTCCTTTGCGAATTCGTCACGGTATCAAAATTTATGCTACACAGAATAAACCAAATATTTTTAAAAAAGAGAAATTGTTATGACGAACATTACTTGTACCTACTAAAATTTACATCGTGCGATTAACTTCAGTCTCCCTACAGTTTTGCATATCTCTGAACGGTCTCAGCAATTATTTTTAATTTTAAACGCATCTAACTTCATTTTTAATAATATGGTTATAAAAATACTTGTAACGATATGTGTGCGAGTATATAGTATGTATGTATATTATGTATGTAGCAATATCGCGTAAAACTCGTGGAAGCAGATTTGCGCGGATCCCACGTAACCGCTCCTTACAGCGCCGCGGAGATAACACATCCGAAATCCAAGCGTTGATATTTATAGCTCTTCCCTGGTCGTTTATACAACAAAGTAACATATACAAACAATAAAATCTCTCGAGTGAAATCAAGCTAAATTATTGTCTACAATGCTCATGTCGTACCCACTGTATCGTGATAATTGCACTACGTTCTTGAAAGAAGAGTACATACCTATACATACAATAATTTTTATATACTTGTCCCCTAAATGTTACAAAGAATTACTGGCCAGTTCATATTAACTGTCACAGTACTACATATTTATAATTAAAAAACACTCATATTTAAACTTCCACTTCACTCCATATTTAAACTTCCATCGATATTATTGTACACTTGTTAAAGTGACTGCCGTAGATAACATTTTCGTGCACCCAATACTTTAGTTACCTAACCTAACCGGATAGTCCTTCAATTGATTTCAAATACGTTTTGAGTATATAAGCCCTTGTAGGAGAAGCGTGGTTGCATCAATATTAGGAACTTAACTGCTCTTAAATTTATTATTGATCACTGTTGCCTAATCTAAAGATAGTAGAAGGAAGTGGTCTAATTTTTTGTAGTACCATACCATTTACTGACAGGTGTTAGGTATTGGTAAAATACCGCAATAACATTGATTACATATGAATATATGGTTGATTATATGTATATAGTGCATGACACGCTATTTTTAAAGTGTGCTACGCTGAGCCGGCTCCATAGGGCCTATGTGAGAACTCCGTCAAAAATTTAACTATTAAATGAAACTTTTTTACATATACATACAACGAAGACTATCTAAAGTAAACGTTACTTTACGTTACTTTACTTATTTTTATTAAATACAATTAATATGTAAATACATATGTTGTGTACATTTAAGATAATGCATAATATAGTTATATTGTTGTGTAGATTACTACAGCCTTTATTATGTCAACGTTTTAATATTAATTTTCTCGATACAAATAATTGTATTATCGATATAATGTGAAGTCTGTGTTCGGTTCTTTTAGGACTCTGTAAAACATAACTTTTCAAAAGGGTTCCGTCTGAACTGATGCGAATTAGACAATATAGCTCAAATATTGAAGATTTGTTAACTATTTATTGATATTTATGATCAATTATATCTATTTGCTCAGATTCATTAAAATAATTATGACGCATTATGCCTCATGAATGATAAAAGGAGCGTAAGAATTGAAATTTGCTTGTATCCATTTGTTGCTCATTATGATCTAATTAATAAATGTGAATGGAAAATTAATTCTTATTTAATGTATAATCATCAGCCTACTCCCGTCCACTGCTGGACATAGGCCTCTCCAACAGCACGCCACTGAGGTCGATCTTCAGCTCTTCTCATCCAACCACTGCCAGCCACTTTCCTTTAATGTATAATATCATACAATAAATATTTCATTCCAATATACTATCCATCGTACGTTTTACATTATTTATCTTCATCAATCTTACGTTTGTTACCAGTCTTACTTCTCCATAAATATTACCTAAAAGCTTCTTATATTCACAGAAAACATATTTTTTACGAACAAAATCACAGATCGTTGGTAAATATGTGGGATACGTGTATAAAGGCTATCAAGCTGATGTTCTACTTAATCACGAGTACCAACGTATCTTGACCTCCGAAACACTAGAGATTTCGGCGATAAATAAAAAAGCTGAAGCAATCAGTCACGTAGGGAAACCAGCTCTTTATAGCGAAACTATTTTTTCTTCTCGTCTTTATCCCGATGTTTTATTTGTGTGTATATATTTTTTTGTTGGTTTATAGGACTTTAAATAAACATAACGCTATATTATATTGTATGTATTCAGGTACATTTGAAAGTGAATGTTGCTATTGAAAATGTATTTGTCAAACAATATCTTAAATATTAAAAATAATATCGAGTTTTAATGATTCGTGCAGTAATTTATGATACAGATACATTTTAGGACCCTCTAAATCATCTATACAAAAAAGTAAACTGGAGTGTCTGGTTTTAATATTAAAAAAACCGCTTTTTACTGGATGCATATATATGTATATTTATACACGGTACATATACCGAAATGACAATTTTTACAATTTTTGTCTATCCGTCTGTCTGTTTGTTCCGGCTAATCTCTGGAACGGCTAGACCGATTTTGACGGGACTATTACTGGCAGATAGCTGATATAATAAGGAGTAACATAGGCCATTTTAATTTTAGAAAGAGTTTGACTCACATGCGAACGAAGTTTTGACTCACATGCGAACGGGCACAGCTAGTATTGGTATAAATTATTACTTTCATCGGTTTGTATATATCAATACTTGCAATACATTAAGAAAGAAAAGCTGAAAGATAAAAGCTTTTGGCCATCTTTTAGCAAGGAAAAATCACTATTCTGCTAAAATTTACCACTCCACTATTCCATCCAACATACATAATTCTCAATAAAATTTATCATTTCTATTGATTTTACACACACGAAGCATCAATAGCTGGAACCCGTGTCTTCGAAGTCGACTATTAACTCAATTTGGTATTCATGTCAGAGCTTTCCTTAAAGCTCGCGAGCTTCGGAATTTCCTCTAGTGCTAACTCGAGCGCCTCCGTTGGTACCGTTCCGTGGACAGCCATGGGATAATGCATTTGAATGAATTATTTAAGAAATGGCTGTATTTATTTCCGCCATTTCACAGAAAATCTACAGACCTCTCGCTCAAACATGGATTTTGGTGAAGGCGTATATTTAATCAACTTTTCGTTAATAATGAACTATTAATTATTACTCATAATAACATTGATCGTTAATAAGAAAATATTTATCATTAATCTTAATTGCATTGATCGTTAATAAGAAAATATTTATCATTAATCTTAATTGCATTGATCGTTATTAAGGAAATATTTATCATTAATCTTAATTACATTGATATATATACAAACATATCGAACAATACAAAACTACAATCAACTTCTAGAAAATTCTATATTCCTTCCGTTTCTCTGGTACTGGTCCGTTTTTCACGTGAAAGCCTCGGCAATCATTAGATCGCAATTGGCATTGAGATAATTTGATACTGGCTTTGAATACTTTTCGAACCAACACCAAAAATATAATAGATCCAAATGAGATGCATTATTATGAAACTTGACAGATTCGTACGTCAAAAAACAACCACGCCTGTAGTAAAAAAAATGACATAAAATGTTGGTAATTGTATTGATTGATACAAATTATCTTCGCATAATACGTTTATCTTTATAGTGGTATCTTTTTGTTATTATTCTTATCATAATTAATTGACTATTTAATACAATCGTAAAATTTTATCGAAACTTCGCAAGGCGGATTTGATTTTTTAATATGATAGCATCGTCGTTAGTCGATAACTTGGACAACATATCATCATCATCATCATCCTACATAGCCTACTCCCGTCCTCTACTGGACATGGGCCTCAGAAATAGAACGTCATTAAACTCTATCTTCAGTCCTTAAATAAATCTCGTTATTAAACTCGATGTTCAGTTCGTTGCATCCAACCGCTACCAGCCACTTTGCGCTTTGCGAACCTACGCTGAAGCAGAAAAGAGTCTCAGCAGCACTGATGCCTAGCCATACCTAGCAGTGGATTATTATATACATGTTTAATTTAATACAGAGAGAGAAAGTACACACACATCATCCATTTGGTGTAATCTGTCAAGTCTCGGAATACACTCTGTGCTCGTACACTTTAATCCATCGTCGAATCCGCCACCGCTAACGTGCATCGTGTGGACATAATTATGATGAAACATGAAATACGAGTTGCAAAATGTACACTGGATTGTGGATGGTTTTGAGACCTTATTATTTATGGGATACACTGACAGTATGCTGGATTTTCTTCAAAAGAAAACAGCATTAGGCAATATAACTATGAAATGATTTTAATAAGATAGTGAAAATAGATATACGATATTATTGTCACAGTTGTATTACAGCGTAATTACTTTATGTTCTTTATATTAATACATACTCGTATGAGGTTATAACAAAAACGTCGTATAAAATGCTCCTTTAGAAAATTGGCAATGGATCCGCCATTCTTTAGTTTTGCGCCTAGGCCCAAAGGCAACGGCGACAACTCCCCATCAGGTGATCCGTCTGCCATTTTACTTTGCTAAATTACTTTCCTAAATAACTTTCCTAAATAAATAAATAAATCGTTAATGTCAAAACAGAAGACACAAATAATCAGAGAAAAACACTCGTGTCCCGTACATTACGTTTATATGTAGAAAGTGCTGTATGAAGGGTAAACATGTTTTTTCTCCAACACAGCATGGATATAGAATATAAAAATAACACTTGTCGTCGCATATAAATCCCCTCACATCTCTCTAACGTAATAAGACGTCTTTTTACAGTGCGAATGTGTGTATGTGAGAACTTTGGATGAATAATTTTACGGTCTGTGACGTGATATTTTTCCTCCGTTCCAACACAGGAGAAAATGACAAGAGTCCGCGCGTATATTTTTCACTGCGTGTAAGTACTCCGGGGTTCATGAGTACTTATTTTAAAGTATTCAGCTCGACTCGAAAATTAAGTATGTTTTGTAGAAACTACTCTTTGGCATTACTGAATAATAAAATATTTTCATTACAACGATAGACATGTCTGTAATAACAAATATATTTGGTAGTCGGTGTTCTCTGTGTACCCCGTAAGGATCCTGGCATGACGGTTTTATATGAATAATACCATAATATCTACGAGAATAAGATCGATAGATACGCGAAATATTATTCAAAAATAGTAATCAGTATACATGTTACATACCCACTGAAAACATCGTTTTCGAAATGTTTGTCTGTTTGGACACCATACTGACTTCTGATACTTCTTATTGTGCAGATTGAGATATAATACAATGTTTAGGACAAGACAAATCTCAAACTACAAAAATGCAAGCAACTCGCAAAGGTAACAACTAATGTACAAACAAAAAATTATTCCTGTGTGTACTCGTGAGTTAAATTTTTCAAAAACACTGTATCGCTGTTATCCGTCTACATGAACATCCCTTAAGTGATTCAACTTTTATAACACAAACGCATCTTTCATTTCTTCTAAGCAAATCGCTCGGAAGCCTTAATGCTTAAGGCGGTTTTCATCAAACTATCTTCATAACTCACTTTAGCGATCAGCGTCTTACGTGCAAACTAAATTTAACTTCAACGCCCAGGACGGTGTGGTCCAAGTTATTTTAATAGAAAAAACTTGGGAACAAAGACAAGTGGGCCGAAAACAAAACTAAGAATGTAGTTTTCTGTGTCATTAGTCACACGAGCACGTCAGCGGACACACGGGCTGGCAGGATGAGCGGAAGGAGTACCTTGGACAATATTCCAACAATAATTGTAATAATACAGGTTATAATAAAAGTGTGTGAAGTTATAAATTATCAGAAATCCTCTGTACTGTCCTAAGGTTTATATTAAAATCGTAAGAGATACAGTAGCAGGAAAAGTGGCAAAATAGTTTATCATTTGTTAAATATAGCTTATCATTTACACGTGTATATTTTTTTGTCTTTTTTTTCATAATCAGTGTGCAAATTGTCAGATGGGCCACCGTCGCCGTTGGACCTTTACAACATCCAAGGAGTGGCCTACGTTACCGGTTTTGAAGGAGAGCGTTTTTTGCGCTTTTTAAAAACCTCATATCATAGTGCTCAGAAAACTCAAATTGAATCTCATTATACATTTACATGTATGCGGTAAAAACAAACATACCAACCGAAGTGAAAAGGACCGTCACACCGTTTTATTCACGTATAGACATCTTACAAAGGCTTTGTATAACAAAGCAACGACGCTCAAATTCTCTATATTATTTCAAAGTAACGACAGAACTTTTGTTTTAACTAAAGTAACTAATGACAATGAACGCCCGTGTACCAGACGCAAATAATAACAACTCTCGCAAAGAAAACAATATTCAAACTTCGCAGCCAAAATTATGTGAATTGACATTACATACAATTATTTATATTGTAGCAATCTTGGAAATAAATCATATTAAACATTATCACTTCATAATTCATTAGGTTTATAAAGATGACTATAATCATATTTATCGACTGTTACATCGCTGTGACATCGACAGTGAGACATCGGAATCGCGGCGGAATTTATATCAATTAACAGAGTAAATGTTGTTTTTATTTAATTAACAATTTTAATGAGTTTTTACCTTACTGTTATGAAACAATTACCTTACTGTTATAATTTCATGTCATTAGACACGATGCGTCCGTGTGTCTGTTACAAGAGCGACATAAATGATGGCACGAGACGCTCTCGGCGCGAACACTCTTGACGTCACTTCGCTCGGGACGAGTTTGGAGTCGACACTCCACTGTAACTGCGGTGCTTGACAACACGGAACTAACAAATTCCTTGCTTAATATTTCATATGTTATATTGTGTAATTTATGCGTAGAACCCGACGCGGTGACATAAATACTTGTCGAGAAGTTCGCTAAACAAACTCGAGATTTCGCTTGTGCGCTTTCATATTCGGAAAAATGTTACGGATTTTTCAAAGAACACGTTTTAATACGTTGATTTATAAAAGCTTGGAACGATTTACTCATGTGTACATTGAAATCTCTTAATATTATAAGAACTTATGTATATACACTCAATTGAATATGGAAGTAATAAAAACGGCTTGTTTTTGCTTTAGTAAAATCTCCTTATGGAAAAACTCGTTTTGTACATTTAGCTTATATAGGCATAAATTACTTAATATCAATTCTATAGAGGATCGCATGTTTTTTTGTTATAATCATATACATTTAATACATTTATCATTGGTACACGTTGGTAACTCCTTTGATATTGCAATATTACAGACGATGCTGCCCACGTACCATCAGTTTGGCTGTTTCCTTGTTTGCCATGGCCTTTAATATAAAAAAATATATACGTGACATTTGCTGCTGAAAGAAATAGATTAAATGATCATACCTACAGCCAAGATAAGAAAACAAGTTAGCACTGTGTTACAGGTTCACTAAACATTTATGTGCACGATGGTACAAATAAAAAAAAAATCTCGTACACTCAAATGCAGAAGCCGTGAACGAAGGCAAAAAAATATAGTATCTTTTCAGCTTTGAAAGTTCAGGCGTGTTTTATGTTTGAACAGATACTATCAAATTACAGTACACGCGCGATAGTTGCGATCAAACGACATCGGAACGGATCGTAAAGGGAGGAATGAGAGCGCCGGCAGTATTGCGATTTGAAACGCTGAAACAAATTGGGCGAACCGCGACGCACGCGGATACGGCATTTTTTTAAATAATTCAATAGTCATTATTTA
>DWMG01005012.1:0-10502 GCA_018244855.1 Elbella merops | reverse complement strand
AGTTACGTTTAAGTCCCATGGAATAGGTGGTGAGCCTATTGCCATACACCGGGCACACATCCAGACTCCGAGTCACTACTAAAAATTCTAAATTAGAAAAATTTTATAGTACCCGACCCGGGATTTGAACCCAAGACCTTTACCCTAACCCTAACCTAACCCTATAGTACCCGACCCGGGATTTGAACCTGATCGGCATATGTAGATACGTATGTATTTATATACGAATTTTTATTTTGCGTATATTGACGAGTTACTTAACGCATTGGGTGATAAAGAATTTTCAATAATAAATTATAAATATTTTCATTAGGAAAGTTTTTTTGCGACGATATGATTTTTTTTATTAGCATCATACTACACATATACTCGGACTTTAAGTACCTCATCTTTGCCTCATATAAATAACTTGACAACTGTTCTTTTTTCAAGCAATTTTCTTAGCATTATATTACACGTTATTACATCTAATTAACCTAAATAGCGTAAAATGTAAACTTATAAAATGCGAGAACGATATAATGTATATAAGATTAAATCTTATCTATTATATAACTGTACATAAACGAACATTATTGTATATAGCGTACTAGCTGATAGCCGCTACTTCGTCTACAAATACACATATAACATTACTGTTTAAGATATAACAATATATCCAATGTACAGAGAATAAAACCTAAAAAAATACTGAGAACAAAAATATCCTTTAAAACTTTAACAACTTAACATTGAATGAATATATCGTACTATTTTTTTTAAGATAATGATTAACTAAAAAATTTGAACGAAATATATGCATTAGTTTTTCCGTGATGCGTACAAAACGACAGACCGCTATCGTTTTATATATGTACGTGTACATACATGAGGCCAAATGGAACCGCCTTAACATTTTCACGAACTTACATACTACGTATGTACATAACTATGAATATTTAAGCATCGTCTCATCAGTATTCGAATATTGTATTCGTCGTATCTACTGAGTTGTTACAAAGGATTTGTATATTTAATCTATTTACGAGAACACTGGTGACATCGGAATAAGCGACGAGTCAACTCGTCTGATGATTTAATATTTTAGGTCTCGCCGCGAAGGCTATATGAATAGCGAATTATTCCCTCAGTCACGTCGATTTTGAACCATTTTATCGTACTATATTTCATATTCTATGTCACGTGTGGTCCAATATGACTGATATTGGACCAATGGATCGGACGTGACACAAGTATGGAACGTGTCGAAAAAACGCTGTATATTTATTTGCTTTCAAATTAAGTGGCATACTTACTGTTATAGTTCGAATAAATGTTCTTATACAGCAGATAATATTGACGTCGGTCATGAAGTATCTAGTAAGCAAACAGCAGACCCGATTTCAGACATTATTGCAAGTTGCAGGCCTCTTAGTACATTAGTTAGTAAGCTTATAAGCTGAGCCGGGGATTATGGGTACGTTTCACAACGCTGAAAAATATGTTTAAGTTAAAGACTGGCTGCGGTGTGACAAATTTCTATCGCTGCTTCTATGTATATTTACAAGGTCATCCTACATGCTTGTCTGTTAACGATCATTTCTAGATTGTACTCAAATATTACATTTTGTATTATGGAAGGAATTATCTTGCACATAATTATGTTGTGTTATGATAACGTTTCGTTTTTAGTTGATATATACAATCTGCCATTGCCACGACTTAAAAACTGCGTTGCTTATGAGATATGAACTTGGTGTTTCCCGAGAGATTGATCATACAAGAGCTACTCTGCTTTGCTAGCTCTAATAATACTCTCTCTGGTAAAAGGTCTCAAAATACAACGATCATCACTTCCAGTGAGAATCAAATATTATAATTTTTTGTCCTTGACAACAGTAGATTATGATAACAGGGATGACGATAAAACTAAACCTCTAAATCATACACTCTAATACCATACCGCTAAATCATACACGCATCATCTATTCTTCTGAATTTGGAAATGCTGGAAGGTTTAGTTGCTATAGAATATTTGATATATACAGATTCTCACAATGGTAAGCCTGAGTGAGCCGTATCTGTAGCATCTTAAACCCTAAGCCCTGTCGATCTGAGATGGAACCTCTCACGCACGCTTACCAGAGATCGCTGGGTTTATAGACGGGTTTTCAGATAAATATCTCGAACACACTCATACTCAGACTATTTCATAAATGACTTGCCTTCCGCGAAATATACTTGACATATTTCAAAGAATTTTCAAAACACAAATTTTAAGTGACAAATCACTTTTAAAATTTGTGTATGGGAAATTTTACTAAAACGACTGTAATGTATATGTTTGCAAGTTCGTATGTTTGTAAAAATAATACTTATACTTATTGTATAAGGCTAGGAACTATTTTGAAGTGTCGCAGTGGTATTATACAATATTGTTCTCAATGCAGTACATACTCGTAGTATAAACATATAGTAAATTGTATAGGTATTACTAACAAAATAAGTATACTAATCAATATGGGTCCACGACGAGCTTCAGATAACCTGTTTACACAATTTATCTCCAAAGGTTTGCTGGCCATTAGGCAACAGCACCAACTCTACAATTGAAGAATTAAACCAAACTGAAAGCGTTAAATTTTAATGTTAGAACCGGAAGCTGATTACTAAAATTACAACTTATCATAGTGATGAAAATTCACACTGAATAAAAGCTTTTTGTTATTATAACACAAATAAGTATAACGGGCTATGTACACTCAACTCAGCAATCTTGTTTCTAAGCTAATCAAAAATAAACGTTAGCAGTTAAGAACACTAATTAAAGACATAATTAAGCATCGTTAATAGCTAAATTATCTTAATTAACTGCGAGTTTCGAGTGTTTAGAGCTGTTAATAGATATTAAGGAAGCGAATACAATATTCATGTAATTAAATTTCATTTACGCAATTAGTATAAAACATATTTACGTATTTTACGTTTAGATGTTAGTTAACATAACATAACATCACGACTGTATTTTCTCGCTGAGCTAGATACGAGTAGTTAGTTATACATCCCACCATGGAACAGATCGTAATATTATCATCTAGACTCCTTGCTACTACCGGGAATTTTAAGTTATAAACCCAATAATATTTTGCTCGACGCAGGAATCGAATCCAGAACTTCTTGATCTGCAGTCATGCTCGCCACTCGACCAAAGAGACAATAAAATATTATTATCGATATCTCACCAGTGCATAACCCGGCTAGTAAAGTACTACTGTGCCGTCACAATTGCAGCAGGAGGCGCTATGCAGCAACTTACTATGTACACAGATATATAATTAATCATATCCATAACCATAAACAAGAGTACTTTATGGTACAAAAACATATTTTACGTCATTTCCATCAGACGTTACTGTGGCCAAATACTGGCCTTAACCGAATGGAAAAAAATGAATGTTTTACTACAGTAAAACATTATTTTTTTTTCGATTCGATTCATTCGATTGTATATATAATAATGTACTCGTATGTGTTAAGTAGTAAGTGTCTTCGTTCAGGATGTTTAAGACGATATAAAGACGTTGGAACTACCACTTGGTGGAGACGTTTCTTAATTAAAATGAAAGCATGCCAAGAGACCAGACAACCTTAGCGCAGATTAGCTCTAACCACGCTCGTTGACTTCTCTTGCTGTATAGTATTAATCTGTAATGTACTACATTATTAATCAAAACGTAGTCACATGGGGCGTTACAAATTAACAACTTTTTATTATTTGTAAATGTAATTAACGCTTTAGCGAAAACTTAAACAGTGATACGTGTGTTCTGTAAAAAAATACATATAACTTGGCACTCGGTGTTACATGCCTACCTCACAAGAGATTGGGCACGATGATTGATATAATAATATTCTCTAAAACAAGATTAAAAATACTGTCTGCCTTAAGTTATGTAATTATCCTCATATTATTGTGACTGCCTCCTGCAGTAGAGCGATTTGTGGTACTTTCCAAACAGCTCGGAATTATGGGGATAAGTAATACCGTAAACCCTTATTTATAGGGTGCTAAAATCATTAAAGTTGCAATTTCTATTCATTATCACCCCTGGAGCTTTTATTTTCCTATTATGAGGCATGGAAAATTTACATACAGCCATATTTATGTATTATCTCCAGGAAATCGTGAACGCCCACGCTGCATTGAGTTGAGAATATTTTATTATGAAATGTATCCCAAAGTTATTTAAGTAGGAAGTAAGGTTAATAAAATATGCTTTGATAAATAATTTATACTTTGATTCCAGTTGTGTTCTCATTTTGACTCGTCAATCACAAGTGACAAAGTTAATTAAAGATTTTAAATGTAGTCCATGTTTATGTTTACACATATAGTATGTACATATTGTAGAGCGTATTTTCCATAGGTGTAGGCAGTCGAACAATTTCAATTTGTTACCGTCTTGGCAAACTTCTTTCGTCTCATCTACACTCAATAAAATCGTCATACACACTTGTCGGTTTTAGGAGCAAGAAAATAAAAGCAGATATATCTAAAATGCATTTCGCGAAAGCGTTTCCGCAATTTGAAAGAGGAAACCCGTAAAAAGGATAAAAACCCTTAAGTTTCGGGAAAATTTTTCCGAGGCGCATTGTGTTATAAGAATAGGTGGTGAGATAAGAATGTCGTTGCGAGCAATAAGCGCGGCCATTTTGGCTAACGAGCGCGAACATGTCCTGTCCTACAGCGCCCCCGTTACTGTTTATAGGCCTTTACAAATTGTATTAACATAACTTTACCTTGCTTAATGTAAATACCCAGTTATCAGGGTTTTTACGAAGTTAACAATGTGTATTTAACCTTTAATCTCATTATAAACTCTGATAGTATAGCGATCGATAACGTTCTATATAAGTGTGATCGCTAAACCAGGTCGCCATTAAGATGACGGAGTAATGTTTGAGAATGTTCCACGCCTACTTTACATCTATGTTAATTTTTTTAATCAGCAATCTATACGAAAACCCATTAAATTTGAACAGCAAGAATTTTTCCAAGAGATATTGTAAGGAAGAGTGACTCAATACAATTGTCATTTTGGTTAGCGAGTGACACATGTTCCATCACAGGTTCAGCTTTTATTAATTACAGATACTTTCATCTGCTCCATTCACAGAAACATACTTTTATTACTAACCTTCACAGAGATTTCTATCTTAACTATTCATAGACACATATTTTTATCATTACCATATGATTAAAAATAGTCCTTTAAGATCATTATTGAACAGTAAATGGTATTGAAAGAACTGAATATTTATTATTGGAATCACTGAATAATAATAAATCTTAGACTTTGCATAACAGTCCCACGATACTTCCTTCATCGTAGCAACGACCGTGCCAATTTGTGATAATGCATAATGCAAATATTTGCCTAGACCTAAGAAAACATTAGCTTCCAGACACATTTTTGTTCTTCCTCATTCTATGACTAATTCTATATTGTCTATAGTCAGAAAAAAAAGAAGTTTGTAAACTTCTCAAACGCTTTTATAACTTCTGACATGCTAAAAAGTCAGTATTAACATTTTTTTTTAAATAAACGCACCTACTATCAGTTTAAAGGCGCGTGATCTGAAGATACGTACCGAAAAGCAAAACTCGTTATCGTTAAGTCAGGAAAAGGTATTGTTATCTACACAATGCTCACCATTAACATAAAAAACATGTATTATGTGCACAACGAAATATCTATAAATATAACTTGTATTATAAGGTATATTGCTTTTTGTTTGTTTGGTGAAATCAATGAAATCATGGAAAAAGCATGAAAAAACAATACAATACAATTTTTATTAAGAATAGTTGTATTGTTTGGTATTGTGTACAATACAATTTGGCGGTTACAATGTAATACCATATATTACAATTTGGTGGTCTTATCGCTAAACAGACAACTAGTTCTATAGAAATCAGAATTAGTTGGACTAGGTCATGATAACAATTTATATGAGAAACAAAACAAACAAACAACAATATGACAGGTGACATTGGATAAGTGTTTGACAGAACCCAACAACAATAGCTCTGTTTTCTCTGCTCATATTTTGTCTATGTTTTCAACTAAACTGCGCAAACAACGCCCGGTGGTAACTTGTTCCGTTCCGAATGACGCGGACAATTTTTCAATTGAAATGGCGCCATAAAACCAAATAAATAACATTCCCCCAAAAAAACTCACTCGCGAGCACTTTATGTTTTATGGTGTTCATGTTATTGCGATAAGTTAGGTTTTGCGTCCCACTTTTTTGTCATATTCATTTTACCTTACTATGATTTCGTCATATTCCATAAACAACAGAGTGTAATTATTTTTATTGAATACCGAAACTATATTAAAAGGACAATACAAATTCTAATAAAACATATGTATAAGGTGGTCCTATAACAAGCAACATGTACCACACAACCCGTAAATAGAATTAAAATATAAGAAAGAAATGGAAAGAGGGGGGGTAAAACTGTGCGATTATATGTAATCAGTAAATATGTATATGAACAAATAACTAAGTTTTTCATTAATTTAAGAAATAGTGAGCTAACTGTACAAATTATTGATATACACGATGTTGAGAGAATATATAGGTAATGATAAATACTAACAATTTTATTCATCATAGAAATATGAGCAAAATTATTCGTAGTGAAGCTTTCGTAGCGATTCTTTCAAGGGGTGCTGTAATAATGCCTTGAACTGAAAAGTGTACACTACACAGCTTAGGTGATATAAGTAAAAACACACAACGCATGTTCAGCTGTAGTGTGATCTCGTAAATATCCCGATGGTATATGGTACTTCCCTCGCAACAAACAGAGACTGGTAACCAACACATTCGTCACAAGCTGTTAGAGCACTCTGAATGAAATCAACGACCTCATGTCGTCCAACAATCAATAAAAACCGACTGCTGAAAATATGTTCTGAAGCATGGAAAGGCTGATGAAGGTTATCCAGTATCAGGCCATTTTCATAGGGACATTCTGTCAGTCAAGTTCCTATATAACTAAAAAAAATACTATGCAATCTGCATTTTGTACAGTACAACGTATATTACAGATACGACTATGTAACTGAACGTAAATTAATCTGTACGAGTATGTATCTTTATCGAATATATTTAATATATGTAATTTATCAGCTGTCGTATAGATATACGTACGTATACACACGAGCACACACAACACACGCACACACAAACACACACACACAGATATACGTATTTTTGGATCAAATGGACGTACGTGGATCATCCTAAGATAATATTATTACAATAATAATTACCCGTTATAATTAATTAGTTGTTATCTGTGAGATCGTTCGCCCGGTAACCTAAGTAATTTGTAAATCATATTTCCTTGCTTCATTATTTTATGGGTTCAATGAAAAGTGTTTTATGTAGTTTTTTCACATTTATTATTATATTAGTAAAGCTTAAGATTTCTGCCCTCCATTCCAAATATCTGAGGTTCGAAAAGCAAAAACGCATTAATAAATTTAATAAGACGTATATGATATAATTCTGTGTAATACATGTGTATGCTATAATTTTGATATTAAACATAGGACCTAAGAGATCTTCTTAACGTTCCTTAATGAATGCGAAGTCTGCTAAACCTCACCAACGCCTTAAGACTTCTCATTCCAAAAGGAAATCTATCCTGAACAGCTAAACGTAAAAGAGGTAAGTGTGGAATAGAGCAAAGTGAAAAATGCGAAGTTAAATGCTTAGTACAAAACAATTAATGGTCTTTGTTGTAAAGAACTAAATCAGTGTTGTAAAACAATGTAATTGTATTATCACTTGTACAACTTGATTTTTATTTACGGACATGTTCTGTTAATCTATTTGTTCCCTTTCTCCGACTGACTGAAACAGCGTCGCTGCTAATGAAGACAGATACGTCCCCATCTCTCTGTTGTTCTCATTCTTACACAAATGTCTCAACAAACCAGTATTGTGGACCTGAATTTTTAATCTACCACAGCGCTGTCCTAACTACATTACAAATTAGTATAGCATAACCAAAATTAATGTCGCAAAACTAAATTGGATATACGGCTATGTACATATGAAATTGAATTACCTTTGGACTACGCATTTAAAAAGCGTTATTATAAGTAGATTTCAAACTTATTAGCGGTAAGAAAAACTGGATACATACATCATCAACCTATTTCCGTCCACTGCTGGACATAGGTCTCTCCAATAGCACGCCTCTGAGCTCGATCTTCAGCTCATCTCATACAATTGCTGCCAACCACTTTGCGTATATCTTCACTCCACCTAGCTGGAGGGCGTCCTGTGCTACGTTTGCCAAGATGCGGTCTTCGCTCTAGAACACGTCTACTCCAACCGTTATCGGTTCTGCGACAGATGTGACCGGCCCACTGCCATTTCAGCTTGTTAATCCTTCGCACTATGTCGATAGCTTTGATTCTCTCTCGGATCGTCTGATTTCGGATTCGTTCCTTCAGGCAGACGCCGAGCATAGCCCTTCCCGTAGCTCGTTGAGCAACCTTAAATTGCTGGACCAGTCGCACCGTGAATGTCCAGTTTCGGCTCCATGTGTTATGTAGGACGCACTCATTGAAGACTTACGTTTTCAGGTTTTGCGGTACCTATGATGAAAAGACTTGACGAAGTTTTCTATATGCTGCCCAGCCAAGCTGTATTCTTATGTAAATATATATTTGTGTAAATAAGAATAGGTTATGCTATGTATATAGGTAGTATTTTAAAAAATGTATACAATTCTGGAATATTAAAAAAACTTTTAAATTAATTGACAGCACAAATTAACAGTCTCATAAGTTGCTATAATTTATAGTTGCTTTATCTCCACATAAGAATGTTATATTAAAATCATATACTATATTTATAAATCCTAGAACGAAGACTTAAAGAGTTTAACTACATTCAATTCATTGGATAAAAATACACGAATCGATGTTGCCAAACAGAATATAGGTCACCAAGATATCGACCGTTGGCTCGGACTTCGCCATACATGCGGAATGCTTGAGATAGTGGAAAAACAAAATAATTTTACTGAGAAAAACTCAATTATAAAAGAGAAAAAAGAAGGGAAAATATAAATCTCAAGTAAGATAAAAGTTATTTATTTAGTTGGTTGCTATACTTTTTCCAAGAATATTATTATCGCGTGACCCGAACAGAGTCTTCCAACTAAGATCTTAGAATGATATCATATTAAAGTAACAAGATGGTAGATGAACCGTACATTCAATAGTATTAGTTTCCTTTTCATATTTATCATATTATACTTTATTTCTACGTAATCTTCAATGTACACACATTGTTAGAAACTATAACGTATACAATAAACTATAACGGTTCTCCCGACAATTTACCAGTAAACTATAAAACCATGTAAGCCAATATCAATGTCATAAAATGCGTTATCATAGTCGTTCCTGAAAATAACTTTACTGAATTTTTATTCATGCTATAAAAACGGGACCAAAACAATATTTGTGGAAGTATCAAAATCGAAAGTTTCGTATTTTCGGGATTTCTTCCTTTTCCTTAGTTTAAAGCTATTTCTGATCACGCCTATGGATGCTCGCCTTGCGCTGCCATACACATAATTCTAATTAGTTAATATCATATAGAAAAATCTTTTTATCTAGCTTTTATTCATTGTAGATTCTTTTTTATCTTTGTCCTATTCTGGCCTCATAATAAACCATCCACCCTAAAACAGACATCCACCTTAAAACAGACACAGTAATTAAATTTCATTCTTTCTCGAAGTAACGATTTTGGCAATCGATCACTTGATTTCCTTCACAATTCCTCTCTGCTGTCGATGAAGACATTCTTTGGAACAATAACTACGTTTTTGGAAATTTTCCCTTCGCTACGTCGCGCTTAACGTTACTCCTCCCGTCTGCATTATTGCCTAAGCCATTAACGAGTGTCTACTTTTCACAAAATATTTTTTAATTGCTACTTTCATTAGTTGCGCTTTGCACGTTGGAAAGGATTACAATCGTTTCAAACAGACGTAGGTATTTGAAACCTAAGCTTATTAAGCTTCAAAGGAAAGACTGCCTTTTGAGCTGATGTTCATCATACAAATTTAAAACTCATATTACTATGCTTACAGTGATACACACAAAGACGAAATTAATTTCCGCAACCATACGTCACACAGAGATAGGTCAGATGCAGAACTAAATCTCAATTAGTTGATAACACATTCTTCCCTCGCAGCCTAGTGTCGGGCCGCGATGGAATTGTTTACAAAAAAATTGGCTGTTTAAACGGAATTTTATTTACAAAATTAAATTTCTTAAACAGTTTGACCAAGAGTTTACTATATACTTACTCCGTTGGCGCAGTGATCCGAAGTGGATCTTGGCCTCCGACACGAGAGCTCGCCACTTTCTCCGATCCTGCGCGATTTTCTGCCAATTTCTGACTTGAAGCTCACG
>DWMG01005011.1:0-10504 GCA_018244855.1 Elbella merops | reverse complement strand
TATATATAACTTCACAGGAACAGATGTAGGTAAATTTACGTATCTACTCTCTACAATACACACTTCATACACATTGAAAAACTATTTACCTAGTAATATAAATAACGCATGTCTTATCTTTTTAACCCGACGAGTGATAAGAGAAGACAGTTTTTATCTGTGTTGTACTGTCCGTGGACTAAATTGAAAATTCTAGTCTTATTGTGCGAAATTCTAAAAAGAAAAAACTGCTACCTCGCGCGTTTCCAAAAGGCATACAAGAACTTCGTTTGGAGGAACAATATCCTGTACTTTATAACGCCGCGTATTAAACAATTCATTTTAAATTCCAATCATGGCAGCTTCTTTAGAACTCAAAAGCTTTGATGAACTTGTAGCAAAATTTCTAACAAGTACCGATTTACAAGAATTTAACAGAATTTATTATGGAAGAACAGATCATAATGTGTTAGAGATTAAGGAGAGTTCCAAGAAAGTAGCAGTAAATAACAATTTTGAAATTGCGGCCTATGATTTTCCTGCGCAAAAGGAGAGTACAAGGAGTCGCCGTATCGTTCGTGTTGGTATAATTCAGCACTCTATCGTAATATCGACTTCCAAGCCAATCGATGACCAACGTCAAGCGATATTCAACAAGATAAAAACAATTATTGACACCGCTGCCGCTGAAGGTGTTAACATTATATGTTTACAAGAAGCGTGGAGCATGCCATTTGCTTTTTGTACACGTGAAAAACAGCCTTGGTGTGAATTTGCTGAATCAGCTCAAGAAGGGCAGAGTATACAATTCCTTAAAGAATTAGCTGCAAAACATGGACTAGTTATAATATCTCCTATTTTAGAAAGAGATGAAACTCATGGTGACACTATATGGAACACAGCTGTAGTTATAAATGAGTTAGGAAAAGTAATTGGCAAACACAGAAAAAATCACATTCCTCGAGTTGGAGACTTCAATGAGTCTACATATTACTTTGAAGGTAATACGGGACATCCAGTCTATGAAACAAGATTTGGAAGGATAGCTATCAACATTTGCTATGGTCGTCATCATCCTCAAAACTGGATGATGTTTGGAATCAATGGGGCAGACATAGTTTTCAATCCATCAGCAACAGTGGCTGGGCTGAGTGAACATTTATGGGGTGTGGAAGCACGTAATGCTGCTATAGCCAACAGCTATTTCACATGTGCTATTAATAGAGTGGGAACTGAAACCTTTCCCAATGAATTCACTTCTGGAGATGGGAAGCCAGCACACAAGGACTTTGGACATTTCTATGGTTCTAGTTATGTCACAGCCCCCGATGGCTGCAGAACACCAGGACTATCAAGAACCATGGATGGCTTATTGATCTCCCAGCTAGATTTAAATCTTTGCCGACAGATCAAAGACAAATGGGGTTTCACTATGACCCAACGACTAGACTTGTATGCAGAGAGCTTGAATGAAGCTATTAAAAATGATTATGTTCCACAAATAATAAGTGGTAACACCTCTTGAAGTATCACAATCATGTAACAATTTATAATTATTTCATAAGAATTATATTGTTAACAAAACCATATATTTATCTTAAGAAAAGATAGTAATATTTTCATTGCATTAAAATTTTGTATAAAAATATGTCTTATCTGTTATAACTGTTGCTCATTAAGGATTTCAGCACCTCGGGAATAATAAAATAAAACAACACATAAAAAACTTTGTGTATCAATGAGAATAATACAGATGTGAACTATGGATAAATATAGTCTGTGAGAAAGGGGTACATTCAGAAATCAGATTTAATACATATATTTAACATTACTATCAGTGCAATACTTATGATGTCATGGTTCTTCATGACAAAATGTTGCACATTGATGTTAAAGCAATGAATTCTATACAAAAATAACTTCCAATGGCTTTAAATTCACATATAATGTAAATATGATTTAAACATACTTTAATTTCATAGATAGTTCACATGTACACTCTTGTAAATAAATTAATTTATATGTAACAAGTATTACATTGCCAAACCAGATTTACAGCTGAAATGAAGGACATAATTACTATAACAATAAGTGCATCTGTGTGTACCCCTTATCTCAACTGTAAAATTGATTATCACTATGCACTAATATTCTATGCAGTCTTTGCACGCATGGCGGCACGTTTTCCAGTGACAGCCTGGAAACCAGATTTGATACTTGCTACAGAGCAACGGGATCCACAGGTTTCACACTGCAGAAAGAAAAGCCTGGTATCTTTCTGCAGGATTGTGTCTGGCGAACGACATGTGTGACAGGTGACATATTCTTTGATATATCTACGTAAAACATTTTCTATTTGTTTCTGCTGGAAACGACCCTTGATGATCAACTGACTATTACCATCCACAGAGCCACTAGTTCCCAATTCAGCTAGTAGGAAGTCTAACAAATGTTTGGGTTGCCGATGTAGAGTTTTACAAATTTCTGTAAAGTTTGCAAAAGATGTCTTTTTAGTACCGATTCTTACAACTTGTGGAGGTCTCATGATGAATTTCTGTTTCTTGCCAGACACCATAGTTGGATTTTTCTCACGCATAATGTCAAACACGCGCTCGAGGAGCTCATCATATGTGTAGTCCCGATCGCTGCCCACCCAGTCACCGTGCTGATCTTCCACATTCTCCTGGTCTTCATCATCCTCTATTGGTAATATTTCATCATGGTTTTTCCTCTTCTTCTTCTTTTTTGATTTAGTGAAGTCAATGTCCAAATCAAGATCATCAATGACCTCTTCCTCCTGCGGCTCTGGCTCCTCAGCAGGCGGCTTTTCGTCTTTCGTTTCCGGTAAGGAACTTTCCAACTCTTCAAGGTTGAAGAAAGTCTTCTTTTTCTTCTTCTTCTTTTTACCAAAGTTATCTAAATCAAGGTTGTCGTCCTCTGGTACGTCGACGTCACCCGCTTCAACGGGCACTTCCATGCTGGTACTTTCGCCCGTTTCACCGGCCAATGCTGCATCCATGTCAAAACCAGTCTTCTTCTTCTTTTTTTTCTTTAAAGTTGGATCAAAACACATATCTTCATCCATGATTGTTTATTAAATTAGGCACGCGGAGCTAGGTTGAAATGTTGGTTATTGGTTATGACAATTCTCTGCTAACTAGTAGCAAGCGAATGTCAAGACGTTGCATCAGCTTCCCAGATAATTTTAATGTATGTATTATGTTCCATGGTGTTACCATTGTTTCTTTACGATTTTATGATTTTATATGCCCATAAGATACGAAATATTTATACGATAATTCGTGGACAAGATTTATTATTTGTTAATGCATTAAATCATTGAAGTGTCACAAGATTAGTTAACAATGTAAAATACATTTCCTTATTAGGTAATCACGCAAAATTTTAAAACTTTCATGTAAGTAAAGCCTTTACAACAATATAACTGAATTTCTCTAACAAATCCTTATTAATACACTATCATAGCAAATTCTTTACGAAATTCGAAAACCTAAGAGTATCTGACCCTGTGATCAAACCTAGAATCTTTTCATTCGACTTACGAAGCAGTATACAACAAATTACATATACAAACTAAGGAACAAAACACACTTAGTTATTTATAATTGCCGTACATCAAATTGTTTTCATAAACTAGGGAGGTTATTGGTTTTGTTGTTGGTGGGTGATACTAACAAATAAATTACGGTCCGAAAGTATAAATTTCACCTAATAAAGTAGGCAACTAGGCATACAATAAAAAAATACGAGGCTCTTTAGCGTATCTGTCAAATTAAATTAATGTCAAACTTCATTTATAACCTTAAAGTCTGAAATATTCCAATGGTTATTTTATTGTTTTAATAACAAAATGAATACGGTAAGAATCCACAGAAAAATTTTATATCTCAAAAATGTAAGATTGAGACAATACTCACAGGTTGCACTTTCTGAACAAGACGAATATACAAACACACCAGTTTATCCTCCCATTTTGGATGGATCTCTCGCACAGAGGAAATTACGAAAAAGGGAAGCTCTCCATGACAGAATTAAAAATGTTAACACCGTAGAAGAAAAACAACTAGCGCTTAATATGCCTCGTTATTATGGATGGCAGTGTGTTATGCTGAATAACGTTATACCATACAACGCTATGCCGTTGGTCCAGTGCTACACAAGAAGTAATTTCAAGTTAATAGAGAAGCTCCAGGATATATACACTGAAACGGCGTCCGTTGCCGACACAGTTACGAAAGAAATAAAGTCTAACATTGAAGATGCTATTGCTATTGAAACTGAAAATTTAGAGTGAGTTTTAAATTTCACATGTATCACTACACTAACTTAACTATACATGGGCATGCATCTAAATTGGAGTAGACCTTAAGCCTGGCCATATTTCTCTAGTAGGGAACATTAAGTTTAGTAGCTGAGCAATCAATTGAGATATTTATGTATTGTTAGATATGCATGCATCTTAGGATTGCAGTCTAATAATAGCTATTCAATACTAAAAAATTGTATGTCTACTAATAATGACGTTATAATGTCTGATTTATGTAGTAGTTGTAGGATTAATTTTTAATGTATGCGTAGTTGAGTAGTCAAATTGTACTAAACTTCCCATTGTATGGATTTGGTCAGACTGTCACTGTTACTTAGTGGTAGTAGAGTCAGGTTTATGCAATAGTCTGGATCTAATATATAGTACACATTATCATTTCTCTTGACTTAACTAGACTAATTGTAGAAATATTTTACATTATTTACCGTAATTGGGAATCTATTTAGTTCTATTACCACCCAAGGTAGTTTAGCAGCAGGAGTTTCACATTAGCCACTTCTTGAGTAATGCTAATGTCCATAGGTAATGGTGACTACTTACTATCAGTTGGCCTGTCTACCTGTCTGTGAGGGTATCTTAAGAAAAGGAGTGGAATTTCCTGTCTAGTCTATATTTATCCTGCGTTTATTTTTCTCCAACTGTTGGGTAGGGATTCCTTCATCGAAATCATGTAACCCTAGTTCATATGTAACCACACTGCTTCAAGCAGATAAATGATAATGACATTTACAGACAATCAATCTCTTGGAAGTATGTATAACCAGTTATACATACTTCTATTCAGTATATTAACTGTGACAGTTGTACAACATACATCATCATCAGTCTATTCCTGTCTGTTGCTGGACTTAGGTCTCTCCAATAGCACACAGTGAACTCGATCTTCAGCTCTTTGAATTCAACTGCTGCCAGCCACTTTGCATATATTGTCATTCCACCTAGCTAAAGGGTGTCCTATGCTATTTTTATGTGTATAGCATTAATGTAGTATAATTGTTTTAAGTATAATTGGATGCACAGAAGCTGCCAAAAACTTATCACTGGTTTTACCTACCTTACCTTACCTACCTACTTAATAATCTATTGACACAACAACAGCATTACACAATGAATATTAAAGTATTGTTTCCATTGCTCAAAAACATGATAAGGATTGAACATTTAATATTTTTTCAGATCTGAGTCAATGACATTATTAAACAAAATTGACATTCAAGATAAAGAGACTGAGTTGACCAAGAGGATTGTGAAACAAATTAATAGGATTATAATGAATAATTTAACTGATAAAGTTTCTCATATATTGTCCGCTCAGGTATTATTTTATGAAAGTTATAAAATGTATGTTACAATATATTTGATTGTTTTAACACAAAATTCTTAACAATAGCTCACATCCAGAGTCTGGACTCATGTTTAGTGTATACACTATAGTGTTTGACCCAAGTTCTATGACATAGTGAGACAGAAATTTAACTGATAAAAGATGGTCATACACTCCTGTCTACCCTTTATGGTAGATACAAGGGTGATGTCCTTATTCCATCTTACAGATATGTATTAGGATATATTAAAATTCTGTGATACAAGTTATTTTTATTATCAGTCAATGAGATAAAACACTGTAGTATTTTTCCTATAAGTATACTTGTATGGATTTATCCCCATAAATTATTGAACATACTATTCTATATGTACAATAATGTATGAATAATAAGTAAAGCCCTTATATAGTCTTTTATCTGTTATAAACATCTACATTTTATATTAAATGCACATACATATATGAAATTATACTTTGTAAGCATATGAATTAAAAAGCTATAACTATTATAGCTACCAATTAGATATTTAGGTCCACTGACCTAAGTATCTAATTGGTTAACATAAGTTTTAAATTTTCCTCTACAGGTGGATTATGAACCTCGTCATGAAGCATTCTGGTTTGTTGGTGGTGTAGACGTACCAACAAAAGTAGCAAAATGGAGGAAACAATACAATTGGTTAAAATCTAGGGCATATGAACCTATTGATAGACCAGTTCAATACATAGGTAGGAATTTCAAAATGTTTATCATTTTCATATTGATTATGTCAACATTCTTAAAGCATTATTGGGTTTTTAACCATAAAATTCTAATTCCTAATAATAGCACAATATCTAGATTTAGTTTTGGAGTATGTAAATAAACTCAGCCCCCACTGCTTAAGACATATGTCATATAACATATAATACTGGTGAAAATTAGGAGCTTTATGTTTTTCTGTCCAGACCTATGGGAAAATATATTTGTGCTATATGTTAGATTAGAGATTTGTAATTGTGAATAACTAATGATCATTAAGTGTATACATATGTAATGATCATTAACTGGAGGCTTCAAACAAATTATTGTAGCAAACTAATTACAGCATTGATAGCTTAGTGGTTAAGAATTCAGCCCCTCACTCTGGGGGTGCAGGGTTCAAATCCATGGCGTACACCTCTTTACAAAAGTGTGTTTTATATTTAAATATCATTTGCTGCCAGTGTAGGGAAACATTGTGAGAAAACCTTTACACCTCAATTTATTAAAAAAATTCTAATAAGAGCTGTGAAGTCTGCCAACCCACACTTGGCCAGTGTGGCAGGCTATGGCCTCAACCCTCTCAATATGAGAGGAGGCCCATATTCCAACAGTGGAATTTAAAATGGGGTGAATATTATTATTTATAATTCAGGTGGGAATAACAATTATTCCCCACCTGAATTATAGTTCAGTTCAGGTAAGAAATTTTAAGATATTTTTGAAATGTAATTTTTGGGATTATTAGTTCAAATTTATTATAATTTTAAACACATTCACATATCAAATCTAATATTAAAATTTATACATGCAAAATTTTACATTTCAGCAATATCTTAGTATTGAATGAGAAAACCTTTACAAAATCATTTCTTATCTTTGTTTATCATAAAAATATTATCATGACACATATGTTTATGATGATATATTTTTTTTTTTATTTCTAACACATGCTGAATAGTTAGAAGCTGTTAAAGAATTAATACATTAAGATTAACAGTGAATTATTTTCAAAATGAAACATTTACTGTTACAAAAATTTTTAAATAACAAATTCTACTTATACTGGCTTATTACTAAACACCATATATTTTAAGGAGGCATAAAAATATAAAATAACATAATATAATCTGGTTTATTTTTTATTCAGGTCACCCACTTCTCACAGTCAGAAGCCATTTGCCATTGAACCCAATAATACCATATGATAAAGCAGGTAATCAAGAATTTCAAGTTCCTCAATATACTATTGCTCCAGAAAGAGTTGGTTACATGGCAGAGTTTAGACATGGAACTAATATCCCAGGTGAGGACATATAAACTTAACTTTTTACTTTATAGTAAATTATTTTTAAATTATTTTATAATCACTTTCATAAGTTTTGTAAATTGGTTTATTCATAATTATAAAATAGTATGCCTATAACATATAGTTGTATATCAATTTATGAGAAGACAATGATAAATGTAGAATAAGCACATGAGGTCTGTATGGAGAAAAATATGTGCTCTCTACCTACCCAGTGACCTTGCATTAAGTTATATTAAAAATGAAATACCATACTTACTACTTAGAAGAACCAAACTGATTTTCTGGATTTGCTCTATTCTATTTATAAAATCGTAGAATCTCTTAGAAATAATAATAATACTGATACTTGTATGCAATATCAACAATTAAGGTTTTAAATATTTTATACAGTTTGCTATGAATATTGCAAAAATGGCGAACAGGGCGCAATGGCGCTCATTAGGGGAGGCCTATGTTCAGCACTAGACTGAGATAGGCTAATGATGATGATGATGATTGCAGAAATTGAACAAAAAAAATCCCAGTATATCTGCAGTGTGCTTGTAGGCAATATCAACAACACCTACATGTTTGTTGTTGCACCAATATCTTTTTTATTTTCAGGTTATTGGCCAGGTGATTATGATGAGTTTGGTCTCATATGTTATGAACACCGCAGTCACATTTCAACTAGGAAAGAAGCATATGGAGAGCAGGATCATTTAGAGGCCTTGCACTGTCAAGCCATGCAATCCAGTTTTGCATGGTTATTAGCTCAAGCAAACTATCAAGGATTCACTACCTACAATGACTTGACTTACCCATTAGTGACACAGACAGTTATCACCAATGGTCAACTTGTATCTTTATATGTATACCAATTAAATACAATTGTTATGCATAATGAAAAGATGGCAACAAATCCTAATCATAATGTGTGTTTTGGTACCAAGCCATTAAAATTATATGAAGTAATAGAGAATGGTAAAGTGCAGGGTCTAAATGAAGATGTTTTAAAAATGCTAGTTCAGCTTTACCTAAATGAGCCTCAAAAGCGCAATCATGAAATGAAACCCTTCCTTAGCACTGATGAACATGTTGTAGCCGACATTGAAGACGATAAAAAGAGATGTTGGTTAGAAGCTACATATAAACACATAGCCTCAAATCGACCCAACCATTTCTTACTTCCTGAAACATATTTATGGGAGAAGATATATAAAATCGAACATAACACAAGATTCTTTGAAGCTAAAAGGAGACCATTTGAACTTGGTATAAATCCATACAATAGAAGGCTGGATGATCACCTCCCACCATATATTCCGAAAGCATTAAGGCCATATCCCAAGTGTAGGAAGAAGTTTGAAGACACATATTACCCAAAAGTGTAGTTATTTAATGGTTGCAGTAGTTTTTGTAGTATAATAAGTGTATATGTTTTAATTACTGTAACAGTTAAATGAAGTGTGTATTATATTAAAATGTATTGTAAAAACATGGATATTATTGATACATTGATACAGGCTTATCTGAAAAATGGCTTAAACAGATATTATCGGGTGGAAATAAAAAGATGTAGAGAATTGAAACTGACCGATTCGGCCGTAAAAAGTAATTTCTAGTGAAAACATCGGCGGTTGCGGAAGCAGTAGTGACACGGAAAAAATATTTTGTAGTATCGAGTACTTGGCCTTTCAATAACAATACTTTTGTACTCGATACATCGTATTTGTTACTTTACTGATTGAATCCTTTTAATCAAGTATTGTATCGAGATTTTTTCCAATGTTTTTTTAAAACGAGCCAATGGAACAACAAGCTATTACAATCTGCAAAAAATATAAAATAACTCATTACCTATGTATATGCACAGGTTTTACTACCTCCCGTCGATCCTTTGAAACAATGGGAAATTATGAAAGTTGTTATTTAGGTTGGCACGAGAATATTTACCAATTCCTCCCACAACAGTGCCCTCAGAACAAAACAACACACCCGAAAACGCTCGTCACCGAAACAGTTCCATAGACGTCTACATAAAAGTATTTCTACGGAAGAGGAATTAGATCCCTTATTTTGATTGTGTGTGCCTAAATATTGAAATAAATATTAAAAAGATGAATAAAAACATGTTTCTTGCATTAAATTCTTTGTGTTGTGATTTTGCAATAGTTTTTTCGTTTGTATCCGGGGTCGGGATTCATGCGGAAAGACAGCTATCTATCGACATTTTGAGGTATCGATATTTTTGTTTATTGAAACAAAAATATATTGACGTAGACAAATACGATACTTACATATTACAAAACGGACACGGTATTGCTACATGAAAATGGGCATAATAGTTAAAGTTGTTGAGCAATTATAATTCGTTTTCATAAAAAACTGATGTGAATTTAATTAGATTGTGTATATTACAAGTTTTAGACTACAGTTACATATATTGCTCGGCTAGGAAATTCGCTACGTGAAAATGATGGTTTTGATCAATTTCTTTTCCCAAAAACAATTTAAGAACAACAAAGAACTTTCGAAATTTATATTATCAGAAAGGGTTGTGTAGTAAAATAAGTCAAAATATTATTCTTAAGCTAAAAGTCCCTACTACAAGAAAAATAGATATAGAATTAAAAAAGGATAAAATTCTTTACTGTCCTGATAATGAATACATTATTAAAATTAATGTACATCAATTATTTCGTAAAAATCAATATACATGAATTTATTATACTCTTTCTCTATTAATAATTACATTTTTATAAACGTAACATCACGCCTGTATTCCCCTAACGGGCAGGCAGAGGATTCATACACCCC
>DWMG01005010.1:0-10505 GCA_018244855.1 Elbella merops | reverse complement strand
TACGAAACCGCTTGCAAACTATCTGTTGTTTACAACGAGTAGTTCTCGTCAAGGCCAAACCTGATACGTGTAATGATTCACCTATCTGCCAATGACGTTTTGCGTCCAGGTTGTTTTTTGTTGCGATCTACCGAAATGAATACAATTGTAGTTTATTCATGTTTACTGTCATAGATGAGGAAACCTAACAGCATAATTGGGAAACTGTTTTTTGTTGTTCAGTTCGTTGATTTACCATTCGACGGTATCGACAAACACATATGCGTGCCGCACTCCTGGATGGAACCACGCATGATATCAGGTGACAAGGCCGCTGTTACATACCCGAACGATGAAAATTCTCTTACAACCAAAGCTCGGGTAAAGAATAAAGAAAAACCTAATCCGGAGTGGCGGTTCTATTTAGCAGCTATGCTAGCAGCCGGTTTTTAATGAGCAATCATTTTTTCAGACACTTTTGAGAATGCAGACAACTGGACAAAGACCCAAAATCATCATAAGTCAATGAACAACTCAGGGAAAAACATGAGAGGTAGAGGTTCACTAAAAATATCCCATGACTGTCTAAATCTAAATTTACTTGGCATATACTGGACTGTTCGGTTACAGATTCCCAACCAGAGTCTATGTTGAGAAAGCTGCGCAGTGCTTCACATCCTTCCAGTTTTGATACCAAATTTGATAAACCTTCGGTATCAGTAAAACCGTATAAAAATCCTCGCAAGCCATTACCGAGGATTTCGATTCAAGAAAAGCATGAGTACCCAACGAGTTAAATTGGAGGAACTTGCCAACCCTGTCAGCGGCATTATTAATCAACCACGCACTGTGTCTGAGCACTTGAAGGAAAAACACTCAATAATAGTCAGTGATAATCAATTAATTCAGAGCGTACGGACGGGAATAGCTGCTGCTTCGGATGATAAAAGTTCTGAGCATACTTTATCTGATTTTATCAGGGGAGATTTAAAATCAGTCATGTCCAACCACTCTGCTTCACCGAAACTTCCTCTTAAGAATCAACCTTTGCCTGCAAGCCAAATTGGTGAACAAGCGCTCAGTCTGATGGATGTTGATACTGATGATAATGACCACGAAGATAACGTTGCTGATCATGAACAGTTTGAGCCTCTTAAGGAGGACGCGATATTTCCTGGCAAAACTTCTGCAAATAGTCCAGACCAAGTTCCTCGGTCCGAGCCTGTGATTGAGAGATCAACCCCGCTGGTTCGTCATAAACATTCGCTTCCAGAGCTGCAACTGCAAGATGAACCTGCAAGACAATCTAAGGAAGCTTATGTCAATCCAAGCACTCAACTTTTTCAGGTGTTAACGACACCCATAACAGTCCCGAGGCCTTTTAGTACACTAAATCAGTTTTCTCAGGATAAATATCCTCAATGGGCATTTTTGCCGTCCACTAGTGATACACATCAAAATCCCCGACCGCAAGGAACAAGTGGAAGCAGTTCAATTGAAGTGACTCACAACCATCAGAGACCACGCTCTCAAGACTTCGTCAATAATACATCATCTCCACCTTACTACGCAACCAACCTGATGAACCCATCCGCTAAATTAATTTACCCCACAATAAAAAAAAAATCTTCATCTGTCACTAAAAATCCTGTTTCCAAGAAAATATGTCTTGACAACATTATGAGAAATACATCAACTCGCCAGCACCCAGAAAGTTCAACAGCGCAACTCCATTTACGCGATAATTCAGTTTTTATGCCAGTGCCACGACTTCCTCAAAAATACCCAGGAGAAGCATTTCGACAACCCATCAGCAATGCTAGAAATGATTTCGGGACTAATGCTCTTGATCTGAGTGTTTCCCAGGATTTCGGGACTAATGCTCTTGATCTGAGTATTTCCCAGCAAGGTATGACGACATCCGCGGCACGAAATTTTTCATATCTAGCACAACACTCTCGTTCTTTTGGGCAAGCAGATATTCAACATGATTCATTGGTGCAAAAACAACATTTGGAGCAAATTGCACGTCTGAGCAGTAAATTCGAGCACCCTAATATCAGATATAGTACCAATCGACGTGCACACCCCCCAGGTGCGACGAACAGCGAATTTACTTTGCGAAGCAAACCAAACTCATACGGCCAGACTAACCAACTCCTTTCACAATATAACAATCAATATGGCCACCTTAATGAAGACAGCATGCAAGAAGTAATGAGGCGTGAATTTCCTAGGGGGTTGATCGGCGCAGCTCACACTAATTCGACGGCTATCACTCGAAATTTTGAAAGTATTATTCAGTATCCTACACAAAATTCACTAAACCGATCACATCATAATTTTGAGAATCTACAGCATAGACAAGACCCACCCCGGTATCAAGTTCTTTCTGGCCCCTCTCTAAAATTCAACACCGATCCTCAGGGAACTGAACTTCAAGGAGTCATCAAATCGATACGATCACCTGCTCTACCGAAGACTCCAAGTCAGGCACTTTTGAATGCCCAGCAAGGCTATTTGACCCGAGATCCACGTGTACGAGTAAAACTGAATCAAAATCCTACTGAGCATCAAGTCCTAGATCCAGTTGTTTTTGGAAATCTCGTCTATAAGAACCTATTACGGTGAACGCCGAGGTTCAGACTGCGCCATTACCTGACCGATTGAATGAGACGCCATCTGCATTACTGTCTGGAATAGGTATTGTCTATCGAAACCCTCGCACTAAAAAACTGGTGGTATATCAGGCAACCAAAACGGATCCCGTAATGGACGCAGGTCACTGTGAAAATGAAGCTGCCGAATCATCAGACAGAAGCGCTCCACATGTAACGGATAGCGGGTGTCAAACGGATGGGTATTTTGTGAAAGAACAGGACTCATCGTATCAAGAGACAGATTCCGAATCTGATATATCTACCTATGACGTAGATTTGGATCGCGGCAACTGTGAAGATAACCCATGTGCTGACATAGTTAGCGAGAGTAGACCAAAGAGTCCGCAAAATCTGCAGATGCAACAGAAATTAGCTGCAGAACAAGAAATGTTGAACACGTGTGGTACTCTCTTTACCCAAATCGGTGACAGTTTTCATTGCACACGAGATTTGTTTAAGCATTTACGAAATAGCATCCTCAATTGCACTGAAGTATAGGAATCATTATTAGAGAAAATCAACAAATTCAGTGAAATAGAGCAACTTCAGAACCCGACGTCTCTGCCTAACGATGAGATGTGAGGAGCATCTAAAGAAAACATTTCTGGGAACAGTAGTGCAGAAAACATTAGCGGCATTAGCAGTACATCGAAAATGAATAACTTACAGAAAAATAAATTGGTTCTACCGCCTGAGTTTGATCCTAATAATTCGAAGTGGACTCGTAAGTACCAAAAAAAAGTGCCAGGACTCGTCGAGCTCATACCCAGGACTAATATTTATGTGAGCAAGAAAGAACTTAAAAACTGCAAGCGAGAATCCAAAGACTGTCAAACGTTAGCGCGAATGTTGTTAACAGAAGTCTTCAGCAGGAACGCATTGAGTGTGTGTTCGTTGACAAGCGGTAAAGCCAAGGCCTTTAATTCCTACGACCTTGACATCAGGCCAGGATTAGACGACGAGGCTAGGATGATTATGTTGACATTCGTTGAGAGATACGGAGCTAAACGGGGTTGGAAGACCGATAACACACTAGCTATCATCAGCAGCATACGTACAAAGATTCTGGAAATGAGAGCGAAATACGGTCAGGCAGGTAGAAGTTAAGTATTATAATTTATGATTGTGTAACTGATTACGGGTTTGTATTTATACAGAGTAGAATTAGAGCATGTTCTTATGTATCTTAAAGTAGAATAGAGATAGGAGATTAGCGTATTCTTCGTTGTACCTGATTGTTCTGTATTACACTATTACACTGATAGAAGGATTTATTTGAATCAAAAAATATTTGTTAATAGTTAACAAATCATTTATTAGAGACCACTTCTTAGTATTAAACAAATATTGCTTAGTATTTAACATGATTTGATTATATTTAATAAATCTTATATTCATTTATTAAATATTAATAAATCTTTTTTAATAATTATTTCCCAGTTCCATTATGTTATTATTAAATTGACGCTTCACCCTCAGCATAAAAAGACAAGCTGAGTTTAGCTTTTTCAAATTTTGCGCGACAAAGTTTTTTTCAAATAGCAGCACGGTGTAAATTGATCGCGTAACTCAATTTGACGATCCAATTTAGCGTCAAGCGTGAGCATGATTCTTCTCATTTCTCGCGGCTCCATCTAACATATTAATTTGAGACTAAAATATTTCGTACAAGATTTAAATACACGCGCGCATATTTTATTTTTCTCATCGCAAGTAGAACGCTCCAACGTTCGTGACGGCGATCTTCGAACCCAGAGGCGACATATCAGCTATATGACAACTTTAAGTTAGAGTTATATAACCGCACTCTAGTGCGTGAAAGTGGAAGCCGCTGAAATAAACTTTTTTGACAGTAGTTATCTTATGTACTGATAAGATTGTGTGTATTTTCCATATTATGTAGTCTATAAAGATCAGCTTTTTCTCGAGGTAATTTTTTTGTTGACAGTAGTTATCCTATCTACTTATGAAATGTACATATGTATTTCCATATACATATTGTGTAGTCTATGGCGTTAAAAAATATTGCAGTTTTTCATCAATTATAATTAAGCGACACCGAATTACACAGCCATGTCAGAAAAAAAACAATGGGACGTAATTCTGAAGGTAATGAAAAAAAAATTATCTCGATACATCAACTTTAAGGGACGTGATCGTGCCAGATCCGGACATATAGACATTCGAACAACTACGAAAATGTTTTCGATAATCAATTTTTTTGTACTCAAAATGAAATTAAAGTGCTTTAAAATGTGTAAAACGTAAAAATGAGTGTTTTTTCTTGATATCCGTGTATTTCTTTTATTCTGTCAGTGCGATATGAATGATGATATATGATAAAATATCATCAGTTTTAGTTGCGAGGTTTGCTCGACTCTTTAATCAAGTGAGAGTAGAGCAGTACCTCAACGCTTCGCGTATGAGGCGTTGATACAAATAAATCCTTGTATCAATGTAAGAGCCAGGAATTATCAAATATTATATGTACACGAAAACGGATAATTTATTATATATTCTTGTTTTATTACATTTTAACTTGCAGTCACCGAATTTAACTTTGTATGATCGGTCTATGAGAAAAACACCGTATCGAAGTGCAGAATAATCATTAGTTTTAGTAGTTGCTTATGTTTATCGTGTTTATAGTTTGTTTATGTCTATAGTTTGTTTATGTTTATCGTGGCAATCATATTAGCAATACGAAAGTATATATATTTATAAGCTTGTAGTTATTTGGATGATTTGTTCCCGTGTGCATTTAAATAAACAACACGATTGAATTAACCGCATATGTATTTTTTCAATACCAGCTACCCCTAATCAAATGTGTTATTATTGATGATGTATAAAATCCTGTTGATGACTCTAATTAGTACAATACGTAGTGAAAAGATTGTTTTGTAAATTGATTACTGAAAATAGAAAAAAACAATTATGAATAGTGAGATCTGAACGAATTTTAGAATCACAGTAATCAGACGGTCTGTTGATTGCGTGTATAATAAAAATTTCATTTATCACCACTGCTAATAACGTGTTCCTAAGTGAACATTGAACTGATAACCCTGAAGCCCTGACCTAATTATGTGAAGATAACCTTAATTATCATGCTACAGCGCAAAAACCAATGAAGTTACTTCTTGCCAAAATAGCATGCAGCAAAAGTACATGTGGTGATAAAACAAAGTTAATGTGACCATCTGCTTTATGACAGTCATAAATCAAGATAATCCATTGTGGCACGAGTGTGAAATTATAAAAAAAATACTTTTAGTGATACCAACCGCAAAACTTAGATTTTCAAGCTACAGTTAGCGGGGGTAAAATGTATGATATCTGGCCCTTTATAGTTTACTCTACTTCCCTCGCACGAGTATCGACAAATGACATCTCTCTCTTTATCTGTCTCTACATTCCCGCATAGATGCTAAATAGTACTATAAGAAATTAAGCTTCGTTTACTTTTACAATCGTCCGCCAGAGAGAGTATAAATCGAAAAAAAAAATCTTGGCGACAAGTCGATACTTTACTTCTAAACAGTTTTCACTTATATTTTAGTTCGCCATTTATTTGCGTGACACAGTTGTATTTTTATTGGTACAATTTTAACATTAACAATGTCAGAGTTACGTAGTAACAACTTCTCATCATCCCCTGGGTTGACTGATAAAAAATGCCACTTAGCATTAAGTCCGTCCTTTGTTACCAACAATAAAGTATAAATAAATTAATGTTTACATTTGTGGTCCAACGGCCGTGACACGTATATTATAGCTCGTGGTTTTCAAACTCGGCCAATCAGGGTACATCGATTATAGCGTTCAATACAAAATTAAATTGCTTAGCTGTATTTTGTTGTTTACTCCTAATTGATCTAAATATGTTACATCCACATCATATTCGTCTTTATGGATGAATTACTGATTGAATAGAGTAGATTGGGCTTAAACTTGGATAATACATAATCCACATAATCCATATTTACTGTATCCCAATTTTCTTAATCTATTCGTCACAAATTTAAAAGCATATTTTTTTTTAATGCTTCACCATCCCACCCCATAACAATACTATCCCGGCAATGGCAGTTCAGTCTATTCGTATTTACATGCAAGATGTCCGCGGACCGGCTGCCGTAACAAAAGACGAGCGGTACGTGTGCTTGTTAAATAATATCACATAGCGAAATATGCAGTCATAACAGTAATACCTGATTTACGATGAGCTCCGTGTATGAAATATTCAAAAGCTGGAAACGAACTTCATTCCATAATGCGAAAAGTGAATGTTGAAATCTTGTAGTTGCAGCACTGGGCGCGAAAGACGTGATTAAAACGAGCTCCTTCGAAATAGAGAAAGGATTGTTTTTCGCGGTATAATTTACGTTGGTTTTAAATCTTAAGACTAGTTATATGTCATAAAAGTGTAACTACACAGAACTTAAATACATAATGAGAGTAATACGATACATGTATGAGGATTATATGAGAATGGACAATCCATTAGTAAAATTCGTAAAACGCCTACATTCAAACTTAAATTAACTCGTAGTTTTACCATTTTCATTTTACCGTTCAATGTACACTGTCCTTCAGGCCACATTTATTAACCTTTGTAAACTCACTAATAACTTACGTTCAGCATAAACCAATATAACTACGCGTCCGATCCATACAGGTATGTACAAATACAATTTAATATGAAAATCAAAGCAAATATATGTACCTATGTAACATTTGCTTTGTTTCTTCTTATTAACTTCTGTTTGTACTTTGGCACAATAATGTATTGCTTTCAATAAGAATATATATTATATATAATTATACAACATTAAAATAGGTATATATAATTTATTAAAATTTAACAATGTCCCATAACAAGTGTTAATAAAATCGTCACCTTTTCGTCTCTCCTTATTTAAATATTTTCAATGTTCAATTATAATTATATTAAATTTCTGTAGTGTTATAAATTTGCCTTCATTTAACGAAATATATTCTTATCAATTTAAAGTTAGTGGAAGGAACACGGCAACTGTGACAATAGAAACATTTATCACGCCGTGCTCTCTGCCCACCCCGTAAGATACCTAGTGTAACGATACAATAACAATGATAAATATATTTATGTAATCTATGCACAAACTCCGAGATGAAAATGACTTTCTGTAATTTACATTGATGATATTGTTAAAATTTTATTCCCCAATTTATGATAACAAGAATTTTACTGTGAATAGTTTAATTTCTAAATTATGTTCATCAAACATCAGACCTTTTGACGCAATTGTTACTAATTTCATATAAACTTTACGTGTCTCACGTTGGTTGTATTTATGCAAAAGCTCGATAAATCGCTTGACGGTAAGCGTAGGCGCCGTGTAGGCTTATTACGTAGTTTGTGTGCCGAATTGAGTTAACATTACCCTAATTTAGGTGCCCGCTTGTGACACTTGCGACTAACTTTTCCTTGTTGGTTTAAATAATGTTGAGTTTACACCAACCATGTAAGTTTCTTAAAAATTTTCATATATCATACCTATATATAAAAATTTTCGTATATCCTAATATCAAATCAAAACATGTCCTTTATTGTGGAAAACAGATGTTATATTATATATTAGATACATTGGTTTCTCTATATCCTAATTAATTGTATTGAATTATTATTATTATTATATTGTCACGACAAATCCCTTACGGAGTAAGCAGAAAACATCGAGTACCAATAATGGCGTTATATTTCAAGCCTGAAGCGCTTACTGCATATACATCACTGTTTTCATACATACAAATTATAAATATAGTCATAATCTAGTTATTTATCATGTATCTATAAGTGTTCCCTTGGAGAGGTAAAGTGTAACCTAGCTAAAACTCAAACATGATGTAACAACTTGAAGCCCCATCGAAACACCGTTCGAACGGCTCAATATTTCCTTGAAGACGGACTTACCTAAGCTCTCTCAGTGCTCTGCAAGTCGAACGCAAGTTTTATTGTACTGGTTAACTTGAGAATGTTTATATAATAGGTTTATACATATAATAGCCCTATGCATTTATAACTGCCTGCAAGGTGTGTATATACATACACGGGTGGCCGACTTACTCAGCGCAAATGTGTCAATCTTAGTTACTTAAAGCGTAATAATGCAAATGAACATAAACATTGGGTGATCACTATTCAGATTGCTAAAAGTTCTATATCCGACAGAACACTTGCCTTACATTGGCAATTGCCACCCCGTCTATTAATTAACTTGTCCACAGAAGCATGATAATGCTAATTAAATACGGTGGATGGCGCTTAAAAAGCAGTAAATGCGTAACCATTTGCAATAGGCCTTGCCACTTACTTCTTAAATGATTTTTTTCTGTTTACTTAATATAATAGTCTATATCTACAGAAACCAGATATATATAAGTTAGAGTTCGTTTATATTTAGTGGAATGAAAGACTAACTAAAGTAATTTTCCAACATAACCAGCCGAGTTAGTAATTCACAGTTAAGTACAGAAATGAAACAGTTTGTTTTTCACACGATTACCGCGAAGTGAGGCTCCTTTGTGAGAACACTTTGAAACTTCCCACTAAGTTGTAACTTTAAGCCAGTGATCCACTGGTCGGTAAAATTGTTAACTTATTAAATTTCTTACAATAACATCAATATTTTTACGAAAAAAATTTTAGTTTATGAGATTAACGCATGACAACATATAACAGGAATGATATTTGATTGAAAAGTGGAAAAAAATTAACGGACTCTGAAAGTAATGAATAACTTTGGGTTTCCCGCTCGTCAGTGGATGACCTCTTGAGAACAAACATGTGCGGCACTGTGTTTAATTTAAGTCAGAACAACTATATTACTGTGTTCAGCTTACAATCGTGATGTAAATTGAAGAATCACTAATAAGTCTATATTATGATTTATCTTTTATTTTTATGGGTCTACAAGAAGTGTTTGAACGGCATGCATTTATGAACAAATGGTGAATGCACAAGAAGAACGTCAAGTCGGATAGGGCAGGGATTTGGTCCAGCGGAATATTTTGATTTCGTAACACATGTCTATGCCAAAACAATTCTAATGTTTTAATATGGATCATGGTTATCGCTGAACTTTTTGTTAGGTATTCCAGTTTAGATTATAAGGATAGATAAACGAATTCACTATCATCGGCGGGTTCCGGAGAGCGCAGATTTATAGGGTAGGGCATCCTTTATTTGACAATTAATAAATGTATTACTTAAAGCATAACACTCTTACGGCAAAGCACTCAGTAAAACGAGTTTCGGAACACATTGCGCGCACTTACCGCTAAGCAGGCTGTTTTTATTATAGCTCCAATGTGACGTGGAGTACTTAAAAAGGTGTCAAGTGTCCCTCAAAGCTGGATGTACTCGACAATCAACGTCGTAGGAACTAACTGCCATTTAATTTGTTCGTGACCTGTTTATAATTTATGCTCATACTAAACGCAGGTCTGGCGTGCATCGCATTGAATACTTCAGGCCTCTAAACAAAAGCTCAATATGAGCTCAACGAAGTTCTCGTTTGTTAACGTCAAAGGCCTGCCGTTTATTGCACTGGATATTTAAGGCTTTTCAGTTCAATTTGGTACGAACAAAGTGCGCGCGTCGTTCCAAAAATAACGCTGAAGAATTTAATAATCCGCAACTCGATGACGAAATTTGACAAGTATCCTCATATCCTTTTAAACAGCCACATTATCAATATATTTCCTACTTACCCCGCAAGGGACCGTGCGTAATCTATATACATAAAAATCAATGCCACTTTTCGTTGTAATTTTATAACTCAAGAACGGGCTCACCTATCCAAACCAAATATTTAGGCT
>DWMG01005009.1:0-10505 GCA_018244855.1 Elbella merops | reverse complement strand
GTGGCTGTTGCTCCAGATTAGCCTCAATTCTGCAACAGGAACAGTTCGTTACAATGCTAGTACTATCAAAGTATTTCTACATCCCTATTAAATGACAGGAACATACCTCCACGTCCAACATGAAACCCGGAAGACATGTCATCCGAGAGGTACCATAACTAAGAATTTACGAAGCTCTTCTATTTCACAATAACATAATATCTTCGGCTCTTTTGTTTGACCGCCGCCATCACAATAGATTGTCCGGAACGCAAGCAATTCAAATGAAGCGGGAGGAATCATTTGAAGGATTTGTATTCAAATTTGTGTGCTTTGTATTAATTACGTGGAAGCTCTGATGCAATGAGGATCGTTTCTGAACTGTTAAGTTTAATACTCTGAGTGCGCTGGTCCCTTGACACTAAATGGTAGATCACGATTGTTGATGTGCCGTAACAGTCATTAAGGCTTTGGAAGTTACAATTCCAATAAAAAATTGGCGGACGAAACCGTTACATAACTCTATACCGGAAACGCGCAATAAGTCTGAGTGCATCATAGCAAAATGAGGTAAAGATTAGAATAAAAAAGATCGGAATAAAAATAGTGTACCGCGCGCGTTTTTATATAATTGTTCTATTAAGTTTTAATGACTTGTCTATATTTACAGCAATGATAACCTAGGGGTTTAAAATTCAGCCTACCTTTCAGGAGTCCTGAGGTTACATCCTGCAAAATCAATGTATCATTGCAAAATAAGTGTGATTTATGAATAAATATTTCTTTCTGTAATGATAAAGGAAACCATCACAAGGAAACCTATACTCCATAGAGTTTTCCATAAAATTTTCTAATTCTTGTTAAATCGGCCAATCAATAAACCTCTCGAATGATCGAATTGACAAACTATTTTTTCCATTTATAGAAATATAGTATGACAAACAATAAAGTAGAATATATTTACAATAGCGAATATATTTACTGAAGTAACTTTAGTACTAAAATTTAAATGTTTTAGACTTGCACGTCAATAAAGTCGCGGTTAGAAACAGGTGCATAAAATTATAGAAATGACAGTGCACTTTACCGTACGGATGGAAATGAAGCGATAAACACATAACTGCATGTGACTGATGTTGTATTTGGGTCATCAGAATGTACTGCGCCACAGATTCACTTCTGACTATTGCATAAAAGGTTCATCGTGAAGCTAAACGAGCGTAAACCGATAAAGATTTGTTTAGAAAGGTCTCAACGTATCTACATCGCTGAATGGCAAGCAGGTTTCGATGTCCTTTGCACCCCGACCGACCTAGTCTCGTGAACAGCGTTATGCAAATAATTTCTTGTATAACAAACGAAAGTGGAACTGGCAATGTACTGTCGGATGCGATTAATGAATGGCATTTTCGCCACTCACGCCGTCAGTTTGGCTGGCGGAAGTCTGTCAAAATGTTTTGACAGATCTCGGACCTATCGTGCACTCCGTTATACATCATCATAATATTATAATAAAAATTACGTTACGTTACTAACACCGTATAATCGAATTATGCAATGTGTGGCTCATAAATAAATAGCAGACCGATGGTGATGCATTCATTCAATGTTTTCTAATTCAAAATAGTAAAACGCTTCCAGAATAGACAAATGTAAAAGTAAATCGTTATTTCGGTTTCTAAATTATTGAGAGTTTTTTTTATTTTTGAATGATAAAAAATTAGATTCACCTAAAAGTATATACTTTGAATGTATTATTAAATGTTATATCAAACTTTTTGTAACAGTCCATAAATAGTTTTTTTTTATATTAAGCATGTCCTTAATGCTCTCAGATGTGAAGCCTATAGAACGACAGTTCAATCACTAAATAAACCGTCGATAATATATTCGCTATTATTTGTAAATTAACCCATTCATATACATTAGTTATACAATTGTAGATAATTATAAGATATTTTAAATAGATTATAACATTTTCTAATAATATTGACGATATTATAAAAAGAAACACATGCATCAAAAGCTTGATACTATGTAGACAATATACTTTCTAGGTACCTATTTAAAAATGTTTCTGTAGCAAGGAAAATATTTTTTTTATCTACAAATTAATCACCCTATACAAACAATTTTATAATCAGATCTATAAATGGACGTCATTATGCAATATTAGTTTTACGAATGTTGAACTGAAATGATCGGAGGAACTATCGTACGTGGGTATTCTTATGATAACGTCAGTTTACTTGTCGGGTTAACAGTTCGTACATAATAAATTATTTAGACTTTTTATACAGTCGGAAGTTGTTGAGGTTAGACAGTCAATCTATATCGGTAAGTACCATTGAATTTTTTATGCTAATCAGTAAACGAGCGTTCAAATATCTCTATGTTACATACTCTGAGCATATTTGCGTCAACTTCGAATAACACTGAAGCACTATCTAAGATTGGCCCTAAAGACTAAGTGGGACTATTTAGTTTTACTTCTCGGTATTTAAAGTTCAATTGAGCAATCGAATCCAGGATTCGTATTTTTTATCACTTAAAATGCTGAACAGGTAGCTCGAAAATGTAGCCAATAGCCTCGAAAATGTAGGCAGATATTTAAACAAACATTCAATGATCGCTATTGAAAGCTGTCTATTGCCTATAATTACAAAAGACTCTCCAGCGAGTTGTCAGCTTTCAATAGTCTCAGATTTGAAGTGACCTATGACCGAAATGTCATAGCGCTTAACGAAAGACAATATAAGACATTGTATTAATTTCATCGACTGCCCAAGTCTACACTTTGTCATGTAAGACATAGAGGTCTTTGTAGTTTAGGTTTATTCTGTTCCTAAGTACATTCCTCAAACCGGACTCCAACAGCGCAAAAATCGAATTAGCTCGGTGCTCAATGGACCCAGTTTAATCAAATGAAACCAAGTGCGTTGACAGTAGGAGTCTGGACGATATTGTTGAGCTTGGCTTTTGTTCTAAATAAACCATGTAAATTGTAATGGTATCACAAAGCTTTCATACAATAAACGTACGAAATGGCTTTCCCAGCATCAAGGTTGCTAATGAATAGGCGTATTAAAATCGCCAAGGTGATTTTAGAGTCGTGCCAAATATGACAGTCAGGGTTAAAAGACAGTTTAAGATTATGAATAAAATAATTGTATACTCACATACAAAGAACGATAATACTTTTAATGAAAAAAGAACTGTCAATGAAATGTTCATATAAAATTATTTGTCTATTGTGCTAATTTCATGTAGATATGGCATAATAATTTACTGATATATTTGTTTATTTGTTTAAACGCCGTTGAAACATCATTAAATGGACTTCTAAAAACATTTTTATTCACACTGAAAACACAAAAATGTTCCGACTACCGCCTGTCTGATTATTACGTATTCAATCATCCGCGTTAGTGATAATGTAACATTGCAAGGTGTAGGCACAAAAAGCTTATAGTTGACATATACAACTCAACTGAAAAAGCTGAAACGCTAAGTGCAGTTGAATACAAGATGTAACGTTAGCAGGTATCAAAACAAAATACCATTACGCGTTCGTTGAATACGAAATAGACCAGCGTATACCGTGCGATGCTTATCAACATTTTCTCAATAGACCTGTACGATTACGCAGGCAGCCACACGACTCGATTACCTCACACGAAATGTTAATATTGTCTAATTATTGAAACCTTATCCTAAAGACATCCATCAAGTACCGTGGCCCGTTTCGCGAACGTTGCGCAACATATCGTTTTCTCATCGTAGTATAAGCTCGTGTTGCAAGGAAGCGAACTAATTAACCATCTCAACTGCTAGTCCAAATGCCAAATGGTGTTTGACTTTGTTTGTGTCAACATGTTATGCATCCTAGGTGGGTATAGGAAAACAATTCTTCGATATATTACTAACTTTAACGTTAAGGGATCAAATAATCGAATTAGTTTTAAGTTCTTTTCAGTAAATTAGTTTTGCCATACGTTAGAATTTAAATATCTGTTCTATTATGTCTGTAGATATTACTTTCTTCTTCAATCATTACATGAATACCCAGTGTGAGGCCACGAGTGTGAACTGTTATAATTATTGTAGGTTTACTACGATACGATCATCTATTAATATTTGTTTATGCAACCGTGGTACATTATCTTAGATTTAACGACGTACAATAACATAACCGTTAAGGGTAAGCACTAAATTATACAAATCATTAAAGACGTTAAATACACGACAAACATTAAAAAATTTTCTGCTTAAAGAGTTAAGGAACATCTATTAAACAGAGAGATACGTCATTTTATACTAAGTGGTCAACTTAACGGTTGATGGTAAGTGGTCATATCGTCGCCTGGCATTTGCAACAACAGACGTGGTGACAATGTAAAAGTAATATTCCTTCGAAGAGCTCTCAATGACGGAGCATTTAATCCTAAGCGGCAGTCTCATCCCATGGATATTTATTTTAGTTTGTCAATGTCATCAATGAATGATATTAGTATGTATATATTGAAAAACAGTATTGATTGTTCGTGTGTTAATTCTGCTTACCTGATAGAGACAATGACCAATGGTCATGGTGACAATGGTCTTCTCCTTCTCATTCTTACGACTTATACGACATTATACGACGAATGAACGGAAGCATGACTTATGACAAAATTTCAAACCGCGGTATTCTTAGACAATCTATATACACGTGTCTGGACGTTCGCGAATAAAAATTGTTTCGTAGAAAATAAAAGTGTATTTCACTTTTTAAATATTTCACTTTACCGATCACTTTTCTACGGTTACGATATGATAAGTAATAAAAAGTCGTAGATGGAGTACCAGCAAAAACTTAAAATTTTCTCAGTAATTTCGATATGGATCGTGTCTAAAAAATAAAACAGTAAGCGAAATTTTAGTAGAAAGCGAGTGTAAAAAAGGGGATATAATTTTACTTTCTCTTTTATGTTCATTGTTTTTAAGTTACATTGTACTTATAAATGATGTTTGAACTTATTCGTAGGATTGGCGATTTGTCTAAATGTATTCGATATACGAAAAAATATTATCCTCAATGTGCCTATATACTGCCAAGATAAATAGAAGTTCTCAAGGGTCAATTGTTTCATATATATAATAAAATGTGTAGAATCAGTTTATGTTACACATACTTTACAAAAAATATTTAACAAAACGTTGCCTTAACGCAAATGGTAAGTTTGTCACTTTCTCCGGCCGGTGGCCGCCACTACTCGTCCGATGCTCTCCTCTGATTATTTCCATTAGTGTCCATTAGCCATTTAACTCGATACGATTAGACCGCGTCACGACTAACTGTTTGCTAACGCCATAAATCATAATATCTCGTTCTGGAACCCGTCAAAATAGTATGAACGTGTTGCATAACCGCCGCACACATTACACGTTGTGTGACAACTGACAACTGGTAGCTAATGCAAAGTCATCTCAAATTCTATGCGGACGTCTTTCTACCTACAAGGGACTTGTCAAGTGAATTACGTAGCAAAAAAGTCTTTGTGCTTCATATTACAAAATTACAGTATACAAACTGGACGTAACCCACACATTTTTATGGTGTATTGGTTAATCATGCATTTAATATATACGAACGAACGCAATCAAAACTCGCATTGTGTTGTGAGATAGAATCGCTTGATTTAACACAATGTCGTAAACCGTCCTAATTCATAATAATCAAATTTTATCTGTGACCGAGATTCAAAAGGTGCAATACGAGCCGTGTCCCAATAAATGTGGGCGAACGGAAAAACTACATGGCAATAAAATTAACATTAATGTTAAAACACAATCTTGTGTTTTCATTGTTAAGGCCTTGCTCTGATTTTGAAGCGTTCAAATTAGCATAAATCAATAAATTAATAAGAGACTGGACAACATTTAACATATAAATGAAAATGATTCTCGTTAATTAACTTTAATAAATGCAAATTTAACACTATATAATGAGATCGCAGTTTATTTATAATTATTATTTGTAACTCGTACTGTATTGCAAACGGTTTTGATGTTGTGAAGTGAAACGCATGGAACAATTCAATATAAGTAGTTATTGGGGTTTATATCTATGTATAAAAAATATACTTAAGTGTGTGCTGTAATGAGACGAATACAATTAAAAAATAATAATTTAATTCAAAATAGTTACGTATATAGGTACATGTTGTATGTCCATTGTATCACATTTTATGATGAATCAATCCATCAAATATTGAGTGGTATTAGAAGATGGCATGGCATATCCGTTATGTCGATTTACAAAAATAAAATCCGTATGTAATTTACATTGCAAGGAAGTGATGTACAAGAATTGATGTAAATTCAAGTACAGTACGGGTACCTACAATGATTTACAATAATTCTGAAGATGATTCGCTTGTGAGAACAACAGGAACCCCCCCTTTTAGCGGAAAACCAGCAAGGTTGTATGGAGATGGAACGCAGTATTGGAATCATTTAGCAGGAACTAATAGGAACTACGAATAAGCACTTTAAGTTTTCCAATTCAGAGCTGATGTGTCAACATATCCATAGCTGATCGTTTTTCAAATTTAATTAATGTAAAACAAAATTATAACACAACAGCCGATTGACTAGTAGGCAAGTTAGTGAAGGCGAAGGCGAGGTAATGACCAATAATGTAATCACGTCAAACTGCTTCAGAGTAGTGGAAAAATGTCTAGACTTCTCCTAGGCACAAAGAGTAGCTCGTACTGGCAGTACGACGTTAATGAGTCTTACCAAAGCCCATTAGAATACGCGCTGGCGTCGCTAGTGGGAGATTTATTAATAAACCGGAAATTTCTGTAAACGCGTGGCACAGAAGAATGTTTGCGTATATATTTTTAGAGAAGAGAGTTGAGTGGGCGTGGTTTATTTCCATTTCTTTATTGGCTTGAGTAATGTGTGTTGACACTACAGCAGATGAGTCGGGGAAGACCTTGAAAACCAGAAGTGGATCTTGTGTTACTTCGCGTGGCATAATTGTCGTGAGTGTGTTCTCCATTTTTATCTCGTTTATTCAACACTTTACGAGTGGATGTGTAAATGATTTTTGTATGTCACTGTGCGACTTGTATACTTGGCTGTAACCCATTTTCGTGGCGGTATATCAAGGGTGAACTTCTGTAATTGTGGAGACCAATGAGCTTCAGGCATTGAATGCAATCAAACATAATTTAAATAGTACATGCTTTTGCTAATGCCGGTGTGAATACCAGAATATTAATAGTGTTTATAATACAAAAAGTTGTACAATGTATATTTAGAACTCGGCGTGAAACTAATTAAATTTGTTAATTTTCAGAAAATTCCCCATTTTTTTAAATTCACTATCTAATCGGTTACGTTAACAACATTACAGTTCATTTGATGAAACTTTTCAAACACAAATATTGTTATTGTTGCGATCCAAAGAACGTGTAATGTTTTTCCGTGTTTAAGTAACCAGATGTAATCAATACGTTCATTACACTCAATCACCATTGTTTGATACAATCTTGGCGCTCATTCTCTTTGGATTGTATTGTAGAGTAATTAGTTTGAAAAGTGTAGGCGTGTATATACTCGTATGTATGTACTATGTATGTTACTTATGTGTATCGACGGAGTCACTACGGCTATGAACCTTCCGTTATCAATAGATGAAGGAAAATTATGTTTAATATAGAATTATCTGGCATTCTAATACATGAAAAATCTTAATGTATATCATAATTTTATAGCTGTAATGGCAGGAAATGGCCCAATTATTAGAAAAATATGTTTTAATCGCGACCTTGCTCCTATCGGCGTGAGGTTATGAATAAGGACTTTGGATAGATCCGAAGTTAGTCGGGCTCTCTCGATTAAACATACATACTTTCTTCATAATATATAATACATCATATTCTGTGATTGCGCTTCGAGTATCTGCTGACGAATCCGGTCAGAATCTAAAATATTTTTAAAAAATTGTATACTTTTAGAAAAAAAAACGGAATAAGAAATGCTAGGAGTATCAAGTAATTCATAATAATAAACATTTTGTGTAATATTGTATACGTAAGATCTTAGCAGGCTATTTTACGACTGAATCAAACCTGCCACAGACATCACATTACACTTGTGCCCCATCACGGTCAGGTCAATATATCGTAAACAAGCGTTGGTCAGTTAGCTTGGCTGATCGCGTCACGTTTAAGCAAACATTAACTAATTAGATCTCTCCCAGCGTGTGTTTGCAGAGTAAACAAGGGGTCTTTTGGTGAAAATAGACAACAAACGTATTTTTCTGGTCGTTGATCTCCACATCCTCCATATATTATTCATATCAAACTCCCTTTAAAAACAGTAAAAAATTGATTATTTCATATTTATGTTTTGTCCTAACAATATTTGTAACTAGAATTAGTGGAGGGTCAGATGGTTTTTAATATTCCTGGTGTCTAATCTTTTAACCAAGTGATATCAAAATATTATATTGATTTTTTAATATAGTATACTCGTACGTAAGTTGGTAGTTATTCCGTGATAAAAATGGTGACAAAGAAATTCTGCTCACGTACAAATTTGTTCTACACACACATAAACAGCTCTTAATCACCGCCAGCGAATCACTCGGCGCTCGCTATCGTCATCAGTCAATAGCGCCCACTTCATAAATTTTATTAATTCGGAGTTCAATGAGCCCACTCTCACTGCAAAACTCTCGAGTCCCTTTAATCACAAATCACATTACATCCGTAATGTCAATGACACCGAGCGATTGCTCTTACGCAACGCGCACCTTGACAGTACTCCGTTATACCGATGAGCACGATGACGATTAGTGACGTAATGTAACGATAATCCATATGCACCACCCATCCATTACCAACTTTGTTCGATCCAATAGTGTTATTCGACAAACCGAACCGTCGATGGAAACGGAACTGCAATAAAGTATGGAAGAGATAGTCGTGTAGGTCGACCCCTGAGATTTTCTACGAGATGAAATGCAAGCGATAATATAATTGCACAATAAAGCATTGTTCAGCAAACTCAACTAATCACTATCGACCAGTATGAATGAACTATCACCACCATTATGATACTATCGGAATATAATCTTATTTGGTGCCCACTGATTGAAAATATCTAAGGAAGCTTTCACACTGTTTTATAGATATGTATTTATAGGCCTTTGCTACGCGTGTTAGAATACAGGCAATCACAGGGTGTAAGCGGGGATAAATGTCTTATAATATGAATTATTAATAAGTAGTGTTATTCAATCAGGTATGTACATACATCAAATAGGCGACATATAAATAGTAATGACGTATATTTCCATATCGAAATTCAATTCTATTAGTGAACATTTATAAGCCCATCAATCATCACTAGATATTTAATATATGCAAATGTAATTAATGGTATGTTATAAAAACGGTTCTCCACTTACATAACATGTTTTCTTCGCTAATAGAAAATGTATTAAACAAACATGCTACCGCGTAACAGAAGTAGAAAAATAATTGAACTGAAATTCTGATAGTGACGATGTAGGGACTATATTTTGTATCTCTTATGCTCCCTGGGGCGTCTAATGAACACGAAGCAGCTAGTAAGTATGCATTCTACGAAGTCTTTAGTGACTTTAAATATTTTAGTATTCCACAACAAAGGGTTCATAAGTTCTGAGAGTGTAACGAGTGTATATACACCACACAAAGGACAGAAGGTAGCTGGATACCGCGGGCAGGTATTTCGTGTGAAACCGTCTCATTGTGGTATGCTACGTCCCATATAATTGTATACAGTACTCGAATACCGCAGTTAATGGCGCCAACTGTATTATATATGTGAACGTACACGTGTAGTATGCAAAAGGGATTTATTAGCCTGTAAGAATAAAGATATCTGCACTCTGTGCTACCTGTCTACCCCAAAAGGGACCTGGAATGAATATACATGTGTACCTATATAGAAAATATGTATGTATGTGTATGTGTGTATGTAGTGCATTTTTATAGCCTATTTTGAAAAATATAATTAAGCGAAAAAATGTTGGCAACTTTAGCAATGGTCGCCAAGTCGATTACTACCTGGTTGTTTCATTATCATCGTCAGCCTCTAGATGTCCACTGCTGGACATAGGGCTCCCCTAATCGGCGCCATTCCTTCCGGTCCTGGGTTGTATGTTTTTTGATTGCGTCAATAGTCCTAAACTACCTAATATTTGTACACTACTATTACTTGTTAACATTAAGAAACCATTATTAATTAAAAATTAATTTCATATGTATTACAAGACCACCGTCAATAAAGTGCAAAATATTTATAATAAAGCAAAATAACTACTTAGAACGATTATGTGCACATGACTCATATCTCTTATTGTGAACATAATCTGCCTCCTAACAAATATTTGCAGAGCTATCAAATATTTTCTCCGGGTAAAACGATAGCTGTGTTCAATGATAGTGCGGTTCAGGTGAAACGTATGCTTTGTCTATAGATGC
>DWMG01005008.1:0-10506 GCA_018244855.1 Elbella merops | reverse complement strand
CGGACCCTGGGTCGTCACGCACCAGTGTGACGACGTAACCGGGAGAAACGCTCGGAGGATGATGATGATGATGATTTTAGAAAGGGTAGGCAGAAAAGTGTAGAACATTCCCACGATTCACCCGTTATGTAATACGTCCGATCAAGGAATAGACATGAGCCTATTTTTATGCACCGGGCAAAAAACTTCAATTTAGAAAATTCAGACCTGGCGATCAAACCCAGGGTTTCTGGATCAGCAGTTGCGTTTGCAACTACTCGACCAACGAGGCGGTCAACTAAAACCGTTTTTCGAAATTTTGTCTGTTGTAATGTAGTCTAAACGTACAAAGTGCTTCAAATTAGCTCTCAGAAATTTCTTGATATTACTCAAAAGGACTCTGGCCTTTTGTTCTATGGCTTACATTGATTCAATATTCAATAAAACAGCCTCCGAAGATTTAGTCTCAAAACTTTCGTAAAGCAGCCCCTGCGGACGCTTTGTTGTATTTTCAAAATATCTCAACTTTTTCATATCCATTAAATCATTGTTATCCTCATACACTTTTCCGTCGTCCCGCTGCGTCGGGCGACGCAAAACTATTCTTTATTTTGTGTTTCTCCCGTTTCTTCCCAGTTGCCTCTTCATTTTTATTTTGTTGGCAATAAAGGCCAGCTACTTTAAATTAAGAAATTGTAAAGACTTTCCACGAGACACCAGTTTGCAGAACTGCTAAGTGATGTTCGCGTAGCTGGAGATATATGTATATATATAGATATATGTAGATATATGTAGATATATGTAGATATATGTAGACATATGTAGATATATGTATATCAAGGAAAATGTGATGACGTATTTGAAATTCTATTATTATTGTATTATTAAAGTGTTGTATTTATCACTTAATTTAGTGGCTAGCCCAAGAATATTTCAGATACAAGTATTAATATGTGTAAGACTCGCTGTAGTTCAACGTAACATAACATCATACCTGTTTATTCTTGATAGGGTTGACAGAGGAGTGGGGTTCTCCAACGTTATATTCTATTTCCTATGGAATGGAGGGTGAGCGTATTGCCAATTTTTTTTGAGTGTGTTGCTTAATTTAACAATTTTAAGAAATCGGTAACAAATGTTCAATCTCGTTAGTTTTATAGGCGAATTAAAACCATTAAATATATATGGGTAATAAGGTCATCCTTTTCACCGTCAATTTTAATTGAAGTAGAATGGAGGAGAACCTTTGGAGATTTCTGCAGTAAAAGAGAGACGGGCTCATCATCGTCATTGCCAGCCTATTTCCGTCCAAAGCTGAATATAGGCCTCATCTCATAGGGCTCATCAGTAAGACCTATGTAAATAGAGTAGCAGTCATTAGACATTGACGTTTACGAGCCCGTAGTTTTAATAACCATTATTATATATAATAGAATAAAATAAAAAATGTCGTTTCGCGTGATTCTCTACGTTTATGACTCTACTTAAAATTTAAATTCGCGTCTCATTACTTAACAAGTTACGGAGATAATTAAAAAATAGTTATATCTAGATACGAAGGCATTCATTAACAATTGGACCGCATTGCGATAATATTGCACAGTCTACTACTTTATCGCACAGCGGTGGTCCAGCGGTTGCACAGTAATTATCTTTGCAGTACCAAGCATGAGTCGAAACGCTATCGTGAATGTATCGACGAAATATTGTTCGAATTCTAGAACGTCGTTTAATTATGAGGTTTTAGGGAACATAAAAAAATAAATGAAGGTTAAATAAATGAAAATAAATGAAATGCTTGAAATAAATGAAAATAAATGAAATGCTTCAATCTCATTAGATTGATGTTTTTTAATGTACTTTGTAACGTATGCTTCATACCTATATAATTTTTACATATAATATTATACTGAATGTGTATTAGTGTGAAAGTTCCATAAAAAATAAAATTATAGTGCCAGGAGTCTGATACTTGTACTATAACTTTATTTTATGTTACGTAATAATTAATAATAATTAACTCTTGTTTTTTAGTAATAGATAATTGAGGTATACATAGAATTCGATAAGCATCTTGGTGTGGTGTTGGTGTGGTTAAACCCGGCTATTAAACTGTTGTGCGTTTGATTTCCAGTCAGGACAAAAGTATATTATGTTATGAGCAAATGTTCATGTTCTGAGTTTGGGTGTAAATTTATGTATGTATTTAGAAAATGGTCTATTTAAGTGTTCTTTTATGTTGTTTAAAGTTACCTATTGTTCAAGATTCATGATTATAATAATATAGGTATGTACCGGCTTAGCTCACGTACACATGTTTTTCGGGATGGCCCAACTAGTTTCGGACTTACATGAAGTTTATTCATATTTATTCATTCATCATTCATTTGTCATTCATTCATGCATTCATCGAGGTTCATTATTATTATTATTTACACTGTTCCAAGTTATTTTTTTGGCTACACATTTCTATGGACATGGCTCTATATATATTTTCTACCCTTTACATCAGAGAAGTTATTAATAATACTGAACTGGAAATATTTATTATATCATGTTTACCAAACAACACCACAAACAGGAATTATTTTTCGCTGAAATTTAAAATATATCAATACGCGTTGATTACGATAATTCCTATCGTGAATTTATTATTAAGTATTCGATACGCATTCGACTTTATTTCGTGCTTGTCTTACCCATTTTAATGTACTCGAACTGAATATACAATCGAGCAATGAATATTATGTGCCAAAAACCATTTGCAATCGTAAGCTTTTTAAAGATAACTTCAAATTTAATTTGGACATTTGTTAAAAGATATAAAACGGGGGACAAGGAACTTTCATTTTGATTATGATTCTAGTTTTCAAATTTGTTTAAGGTTTATTTTCTGACGGCCTCGTTGGTCGAGTGGTTGCAAGTGCGACTGCCGATCCCGAGATCCTTGATACAAATCACGGGTCTGGTACTACTGGATTTTTCTAATTTAGAATTTGTATTAATAATGATTTGGAGTCTGGATTTGTGCCCAATGTATGGCAACAGGCATGCCACCTATTTCATGGGACTTAAACGTAACTGGTGAAACGTGGGAGTTTACTACACTCCTCTACCTACCTCTTCGGGGATTATAAGCATGATGTTACGTTTTACATCGTAATATTAACTATTGTTATGTCGTATCATTTCGTCAGATGCCTTACGGGGTAGGCAGAGATTACCAACTTCTAAATACTTTCATTCTCTGAGTCCTGACCTGTTTGCTCCTTCATTCTACAGGGTGCATGAAGAAACAAACGCGCACGCGGTTTCGGAGACTTCTGACTCTCCCATCTGCCAATATCTAGTCTATTGGAACACAGGTTAGCCTTGGAGTTTTGGAGACATCTGAATCTTCATCACCCAGCACCTGACCTATTTGTTCCACTGCATCCGACTGTAATGTATCAATTAGAAATACGCACTACTGATATGAGGCTTCATTAAACCGTGTTCTCTTGCAGTTGACTAATGGGAGTTATTTCCGCGGCCAGGAATTAACTATACCCCTATTTCGCTCAGTATCTTGACGTATGGTGTAATTTATAAAATAGAGCGGTTGTGAGAATTCAAGTAAATGTGTACCCTTAATTATACAATAATAGTCGATCCATTTGTCATTCCAATGTTAGAATTTGGGTCTCCTCTTATATTAAGATGTTTATAAGATGCATAGTCTACCAAGCTGGCCAAGTGCGGATTGGCAAACTTCACACGTCTTAGAATTTCTTTTTTTAATTCTAAGATGTGCAGGTTTTCTCATGATGTTTTTCTTTACCGTTAGCAAATTATATTAAACTTAAAACGCACTTTTGTAAAGGGATGTGCACTATGGTTTTGAACCCAGCACACTCGGAGTGAGAGACCGAATTCTAAACCACTAGGCTATCAGTGCTTTTTGTACTCCTATGTAAGTTGTATAAGTATATAGACGTATATAGTATTTACATGTTCTTACAAGATTATTGCGATATTTTATGTTTTAGGTGGTATATGCACATGTATAATGTTTTATTATGTAGGAGAGAATATGGCTTTAAAATGTTGCAAGCCAATCGCTTCTTTAAGTTCGTTTGGAATGTATGACTGAAGTACTGTATCCAAAGGAATATCACCATAACTAACTATCCGAGAATTCAGCTTTTAACTCTGGTTGTTCTAAGTTCCTGGTTATAAACTCCGGTACACGCCTTGGACTTCTAAATGAAGTTTTCTAATAGACGTGGAGTATGAAAATGAATAGCACTAAGTTCAAAGTGCTAATGTATTTATTAATTTTATTTGTTTACTAAATAATTCGAAATATGGGGATATAGCTTAAGCTGAGTTTAAAACGTTTTATTGCATTGATCACAGTACGTCAATAAGGTACATATAATAATTATTATTATTAGGATTTTTTTTTATAATTTTATTATGGCCACCGGATGGTAAGTGGTGATCTTCGCCTATGGACAAGTGCATCACCAGAGGCGGCAATGCTTTGCCGGCTCTGAAGTTTGAAGTTTCCGTGCATCTCAGTCATAGATTAATTATTATTATTATAGTATCGTCCCGCCAAGTTTCCGCTGATCTCACTGATAAATTAACGCAGCCGCTTGTGCCTTGTATTAACATGTTTCCGTCCGTCTGTCTACCACTGCAATTTAAGCCCATTGTCTTAATGAAACAGCCAGTTTCTACACGTTATGTGCTACTCGAGACATTTGTACTACAAACGAGGGAATTTCATCTCCAGTACAAAATTTTATACAGCCTTTGTGACGGAAGCTTATTTCTCTACAAATGTTGCTCTAAGTTATATCGTTGATAATTGTCTTCTTAGTTTTTGACTAGCGACATATTTGAAAAGGAATTTGCATTTAAATAATTTTTGGATGGTTTTGGATAGTAATGTATTTTGAATTTTGTTTATTTAATGTTTTGAACCTCCACCTATACCACGGTGGGACGTACATAAATGTACGAGTAGAAGTGCACTACACTCTGATTTTTTCCTCTTCAGAGAACAGGCATGATGTTACGTTTTTTTAATAGATATGTTTTCGTTTGAGTAAGTACTAGTTTTTTGTTTAATATTGTACTCATGTATTTTAATTTAATTTATGATTAATATTTTATATCGAATTTAAAATCACAATGACGGAGCAAATAAGCGAAGTACCATATATTTTAGTAACTGAACGTTGCTGAAACCTTTGCCTCCGCAAGCCCTTTGTCACCGCGGTACGAAACCACTCAACCACGTGACGACACTTTAGAAAATTCAATAACGTAATAACTTGGTCGTTTATTGCAAAACTGGTTTATACGAAAGTTATCTTTGTGCACTGCAGGCCAAAAAAAATATCAACCACTATTTATTTATTTCAAACCTACAACCATCGGCATTTTATAACATTTACACAGCATACTTAGAACAGGGCTTAGTATGATTTGCTCTTACAGCATACTTATATACAGTGCTGACCAATTAAAAAAACACAAGAGCACTGATATTGAAACAATAATAATAATAATACAATACATACAATAATAATTTTACAATTTCATTAAATTGGACACATTGATTTTTATATATTTAACGTAGTATTTAGACATTTTTATGTCAATATTTATCAAATGTTTCGTGTCCATAGTACAGGCCCATTTTCAAAACGGAAAAGTGAAGGTAACAGAAGTAAGTATTGTTACAAAAATATTATTGGTTGCAGCAATTTAGTGATATCAGATCAGTCTTGTACTGAGTGAGTTTAAACGTGAATATCACTGAATTCATCATCATTATCATCAACCATTTTGTTATTAATAATAATAAACTCGTGTCTAACACAAGTTAGACACGAGTTTCTTTTTAGAATCCCAAAGAATCTCTCACTTACTCTCACAATCCCTCACTTTATTATTACTAGGTTTTACTAAATCCTTATACTTTTTTCGTCCCCAAGTATACGGACGCCGTCGGATACTTGCATAAAGTTCGTAATATTTGCCTCTTGAAGATTTAATTTTGTTGACATGGGCACTCATTAGAGAATTAAACTGAGAGTTTCATTTTCCAGGCTCTTCATTTTTGTAGCGACGTTCTGGAAACGTTAATATGACTCGAGTACTTGTAACATATTAAAAATCTAATTCCATACCTCTTACTCGCTTTAGTAATTTATCTTTGATATTGCTTGGAGTGAAATATTAATATTAATATTAATATTAATAAAACTTATCTTTTCCTCAGTGTTATATTACGAGTGTCAAATATTTTTAATCAAATTATTTATAGGCTCACCCCATATTCCATGGGCTCTATAATATGATTGGTGTACAGTATCGGTACTACACTCCTCTGCTAACCCTTCGGGAACGTACAAGCATGATGGTATGTTATATATTTTTAATCAGATTTTTTATCATTATTTGTTATTATCACGTCATAAATAAATCCACATCACCACATCTTGGTTGGACGTAGGCCTCTAGAAATGAAAATTCCGTAGGAAGAATCTGGATACTGGAAGTACAGAGGAGAGTGAAATGGCAGACCAGGAGGAGGCCTAATACATTCCACGCTGGGAAAATCTCCATAAAAGTTCTCATTCTTTTATATGATGTTGAGATTATTATTATTAGCAAAAATAACAGTGAAAAGGGAGTAATTTCTTATTACTAATAAAATCATCAGTAGCGTTCAAATTACGTTCAATAATATAAACGATCAGAGTCAAAATGTGCTAATGTCTAAAAATATGGAACACGGACCTTCGTAATGACAAATTCTGCTTGGTGTGTTCTACATTTTTAATATCGACCGTACGGTAAAATTTTAATGGTGGGAATAACAAAATATGTGTAAAGCTTCAGATTGGCAAGCCATATCGGATTCAGATGTTGCCGACTGCTTGCGGAATCGTGTATATCAGAATGTATCTGATAAACAAAACTTTTTCAAGAACAAAAAACCTATCCACATAAGTCTTAGTAATTTCCGCTGCAATGAATGAAAATTATTTATTCATTTGAAAATTAATAACCGGTTACTTAATCCATTATTATTTGTAACACAATAAATGTAACAAATGGTTACATAATTCGTTATCCTTTGTAACACAATTTTCCTTGCAGTCAGTTTGTTTTGTCTAAGGTCAACCCACCATGCTGGTCAATGCGGGTTAGCACACTTTACATAAAGTGATTCATGTTTTCCTTCACCTTTTTAGTAAGTGATACTTTGTAAGCGTGCGCCAAGATTTGAACGCAGGCTGAGTTGAATCTGGAGTGAGAGGCTACATTTTTAACCAGAAGGTTATCATTGCATTTTCCATCTAATTAATACAAAATCTAGATATATTACAATATGGCCGATTTAAAAGTTGAGCCGTGACACAAATACCAGCTATGGAGGCGACAGGTGCAGGCAAGTGCCGATCGGCCGTATGTAACAAAAATTTTATTGCACGAGAAATTACTAGCGATTTGGTACGCATCACTCATTTTAGAAATTGCCCCGTAACCTGGTGTCCTCTTATCTGTCAGTTGCGACGCTTATTAAAGGTGGGGCTGATGGGAGCTGCTTTATTGTATTCGGCGAATGACGTCAGTGGTTATACCTTGAACGTTTTACGAGACGATTAAAACCGTGAATGTATGCTAGGCTTTTAGGTATAGAGGTATTTTCATCCTGACCTGTAAGGGACCTGGTATAACAATGTAGAAACTATAGTTTAAACGAGGAAAAGGAATCTATCTCCTCGTATAAGTCGTCCATCATTGCAATTAATGGTAAATATAACTATATAAAACTTGCCATTCAACTGCAACCTTTGGAATGTTGTAGTAATTTCTAGAAATCATTTTGATTAACGATCAATATTCATGTTCTATAACGGGTATATGAAAACATTTATTTATAGAAATCATTTCGACTAACTATAAATATTTATGTTATATTACTGGTATATGAAAACCTTAACAAGGGCAACTATAAAACTCTCAAAATATCTTATTATAGAAACTTCCATGGATCAAGTTTAGGTTAATCCAAACTATAAACATACCTAAGGAATGAAATGAGTTGTATGATACTATATTGTCATAAAATAGTTGTCAAGCTAATGCTGTATTGTTTTCGCTTATCGATCATCACTTAATCGCTCTAAGTCAGACCAGTTGTCTATAGGTATGTCATTTTTATTAAAGGGTATAAATTTTATTACTTCAGGAGATTATAACCACCTACATACTGCGCCCTGGAGGTTGAATTTCCTGTGCATTTGCAGTATTGGCAAGAAAAAATTGTAACAGACTTTCTAAAGGCGGGGTTGGCAGACTACACAGAAGAGAACCTTCAGAGAAGAGACCTTTCGAAAGGAGATCCGTATCATTGGAATGACATGAATTAAGCGAAATTTATATACGACATATTTGTGTTTCTACGTTCTGAATAAAATTATATCATAATTGAATGTATTTTCGTACCTAATTACGTATGGTTATAAATATGGTTGTCAAAATGTAACCTAGAGAAAGTAAATAATTATAAGTGTGGGTTCATTATTCACTTTTAACTAATTCACTGGATTATTAAATGAATGCTTGCACACTCATCATCATTATACTTGCATGAACACTCTCAGATCCGTATAATCGATACATCGATTTACTAATCGATTAACCAACCGACAAATTATTTGACAGACGAAAGATGGATACCTATGTACAAACATACCGACATATACACACGACATGTCTTCTCACCAATTTATATTTTCTATAACGTATCCTCAAAACCATTAAAACACCCTACCTTATACTCGACTTACCTTTTTATCGAATTCTCGTAAGCATTTCCGATTACATCTGTTAATCTTATACGGATTATTACCTGTGAAGGCGCACCCGGCATATCCGGGATATCCGGAATACTGGATTATGTAAACATCCCTGTTTCTATAACCCATCAGGATTACCTCGTACACCTGTTTTAGCGACGTGTTACATTGCGAAAGTTATACGGAAAACGATGAATTATTTGTCTTGGAGAAATATGAAAGGACATTGTGAGCCGGCAATTAGATGACACATTTTTAACAACCAACTGCAGAGTTTTGGACATTTTGTTTTAGTTTCTTCCTACGACTGAACAAGATCTGAGATAAATCACTTTGTGTATTTTAATAGCCGATTTATTGAGAATGACGAACGATCAACTGTTACGTTGGAAAAATATGAAAGAAATCAATATGTGTAAATAATTGGACGCTAGGATAATTGGACGATTGGAATCATTGGACGGATAGATAAAACAGATATACAGGCGAGGGTTGGCGGATGGCGTGAAGACCGAGACTCGTCTATCTTGATCAAATATTTCAAATACCGCCTGATGGGAGAGTCAGAAATATCCGCAATTGACCTACGTGTACCAAGAAAGTGATGAATGTAGAAGTAGCAAGCCAGGTCTGTATGAATAGCGATATTTGGCATTGAGTCCTCTACCTACACCATAAGGGACCTGGCGTAACAACATAACAACAATAATAAGTGAACCTAATACTTTATCAACGAAACGTCGAATTCTGGATGTTTGTAGCCGGGAGCTCATGAAGAAAAAATCCGAAAATAGTCGGGTCTTTTCGAAAAACATTCGTGGGTTAAGCCGGTAGATATATTTATGTTATTTGAAAAAAATATTGTATGATACCATACGATGTAAGGTGTTGATGTATACCGGATAGTGAGCATCGAAGTACGAAACAAATACCGAGAGTGCCCCGAGAATACTTAGAGGGACCTAGAATTATGATATAATAATAATAATATTTCTTTAACATCTCCACACTCGTTACTCGACAACGGTGAGACGAGAATGCTTAAGATTTCGGGGCTTAAATTTTTATATAAGACTCGTATATCTTGTAAGGATAAAATATGACATCGCATCCTCAAAGTGGTCTTTCGAGCAAATAATGTTGGAAATGTTAATCTGTTTTGGTAGAGTGGTTCCTTGCCTTGCATTACGGTTTTCGAGGTGGATAGGATTTGCGGGGTGAGTTCAGTGGATTTTTCATGGATGATGAGTAGTAAACGAATTATGGAACGGCTCGGCTCATTGGGGTTGGTGAATAAAAAATATCATGCTTGTGTTGCTAGCAATGACTTTTTTTTCAATGAACTGTTTCATGAACGTATGATGAGTATCAAATATGGCGAAAAGAGTTTTAATTAAAATAGGTGAGGAATGATTAAATATCTTGATAGATTCAACTTATAGATCGTTTTGCAAAAAATACTGTCAATGCATATGTCTTTCGCTACACAAATCATCTACAATTCAGACTAAAATGCAGAAAACTAAAGTCAGTAAAGAATTCTGATGGGATTAAACATAATTCATCTAACAAAATGTTAAAAAATTTCTCTATGTATGAACGTAACGCTAAGATTTTCCTTTATAGACTATAAAGCGGAAGCGTGAGACAGCTGTGAGCA
>DWMG01005007.1:0-10507 GCA_018244855.1 Elbella merops | reverse complement strand
CGTGGGAATTATGGGCAAAAACCCCTCTAAACGAGGTCTATGTCGGACTATATGTAAAACCCCTTAAACGAGGTCTATGTCGGACTATATGTAATTGTCTGATGATGACTAGATCGTTATATGTGCACAGAATCAAATTGTTATCAATTTAATTACGTTCTTTCACTCTTAATTACATATACAAAACAAACTGTGTATCTTATGTAGGTATACCACAAAATATGGGTCGTTATAGCCGGCACAGCAGTATGCGAAATATTTAAACAGTGGTTAAAGATAACGGTTATTGAGTGATAACGAACAGATCTAACCTTAACCTTTCGAAGCATTCACCCGTTAATATTTAAACACGCCATTTCTTGTTAGAGACATCCCACTGGCCATTGACTCGACAGAACAAAGATTATTTTAGTTTTTAGTACGAGAATAAATAACAAATAATACAAAAAAGATAACACCACGCCTGTATTTCTCCGAAGAGTAAGGCAGAGGAGTATTGTGCATACCCACGATTCGTCTGTAGTGTTATACTTCGCGCTACAAAATAAAGTGTGAGCCTATTGACATAAATCATGGTCAAATTGTGACTTCCTGCTACAACTAGAAATTTCAAGTTAGAAAAATCCAATAGTAATTGACCCGGAGATAGAGTCCCTGGGCATTTGCACAGCAGTCGTGCATAAAATCACTCGACCATCGAGGCAGTCAGCTATTATCGCGTAGTACAAAATTGTAATATTGCGTGTCGCCTTGAACTTAATTCGCCGGAAGCCCGCGCGGCGCCCAGCTGACATAATCCTTCCCGCTGAGAACCGAACCCACGCCATCTCGTACTTCTACTCGTGTATAATATGCCGCCGTAAGCTAATAAAATTCCGATTTTGATTAAATCTCTAGGAAAATAATAAAATGTCTGCCATAATTATATTATTAAAACGCTAAGAGATTTACGTTTAATTTAAAATAATTTAGGCTAAATTTCAAGCAGTGAAATATATAAAATTTTTAGCTAAAAATTATATTTCATTTCGAGTAAATTTAATTTAATTTTTCACGTAATTTATTTCCCATTTGACTAAGTTATACCATGAGTTGTTATTTACCATTTAATTTAATTTGAGATGTCCTGGGTATTTTAATATAAAATTGTATATACAGATTAATATTGTGACTTCTGAATGTACGAATATTAATTCAGGGAAGTGACATTTGCGCGCCCATCTATGTTGGTACAATGTGTACGACTTATAAACATTATCATCTCTTTGTACCCATTTTATAGGATTTCATATAATTTTCATATCATTACATAAATTACCACATTACAAATTATTATTATACATAATAAACATATAATACACGTATTATTGATGAGTTACTGGCGAAAACTACAAAGGTTACCTAAATTTATTATTTTATTTATTTAGGTATATATATAGATCTAAGGTACAATATCCGTTCACCAAGTCACGTGTTGTTCAAAACTTACAAGAGCTCATTCCTTTCAATAAACTGAAAATTAAGCCACTTAAAACTCTCCAAAATGAAAATTGAATTAAGCACATTTTAAAAACGGCGTTTACTTTATACTTGGAAACTACTTAATGAGAAGAAAAATGTTGGAGTAGAGAAGTTGAACGTTACTTCCCCTTTGAAATGTTAGGTAGAGGGGATTTAAAAAGGGCATTAGAAATATTACGCTCATTAATACTTGTAGTGAAATATTTTTCATTAAACCTTTGTTATGATGTATCGTGCTTTAGTACAAATAAAAACAAAGCTGCTGTGAATATGCAGGTGTGGCATAATTAATTAATAGTCATGAATAATAATGAACAATTAAATGCGAGCAGGGAACGAGGTAATTTAACAGGAAATTAAAAATCTATAGAATGTGAAAGAAACGCGTCATATCTAAAGCATTATGATATTTTACACTCAATATTCTCCGCCTACCCCGTAAGGAACTTGGCGTGGAACAATGACTTATGTTTGATTTATACGCAGAAATGTTACTGATACATATTGAAAAGTATGCATGTTCTACGTTCATCATCATCATTATATATATAGATTTTGCATATTTACGCATTATAATATTTCTTCAAGTTACTTATTTTATATATTATTTGATAGATAAGCAAAGGAGTGAAGTACGGAGTACGTAGTAAAAGAGTGCAGATTAGGGGACGAGCCTATTAGCATACACTGAGTATAAATCTAGATTCCCAGTCACTACTAGGAATTTCAATTGAGATAAACAGATCATCGAACCCACACCCACATCGAGCCCTCTCGCACAGCATCGCGCTTGCAGCCAATCGATCAACGAGGCAGTAGATTGTAGATTGTTAGGTACTTTATATTTTATAAAATTAAGCATAGCAAATAATTTCCGTTTATAGGTATATAAAACGAACTCAATCGATACTGTGGACCAAAATGAACGTTGTGCCAAGCGGCGTATTAAGAAAGAGAATTTAATTGCTACGCAAACTTAATATACAATTTCAAACAAGCTTCGCTCAAGTTTGGTTAATAGGCAAAGGTTCCGATCGGCTCGAATCCCCCTGCATAAGGGATTTAATTCCTGGCAGCTACTACGTGCTTTCTTTGGTTATCCATGGATCAAGCATTTTTATTCAGTTAAATACGACGTGTTATAAATCCCTATATTTATAAAACTTAGTGAGATATTGCCCAAAAAAATATTTTTATGACAAACGGAGAGTACAAAAAAGTATACATGATCTTTTATTCACTGATTATATTGATCGGTAAGTATTCCATTAGATTGTATTGTGACCAGCTAGGTTTTCGTCGGTTGTGAGCCGCTTTGAAGGCTTCCTACGCGATATTATTTTTTTTATTAAGTGGTATCAAATGCCTACGAGTACTTAACCTTTGTGCCTACACTTGGAAAGGCTCGTTAATAACCTTTCCATATTAGTATGGCCTCCCACCATGCTCAATATAGAGGCAACCTTATAAAAATATGTTTCATCTATTTCAAATTTCCTGCAAGCATTATCTATCTACAACTTAGTCATGGACTGAATAAAATCCAGTCCACTTCTCTTAGGAAGTAACACCAGTACGCTATAGTGGAACATAAAAATTTAAGGTTAAAACTTTAAGGCTAAGCTGCGAAATATTTCTTCGTCCACGCGACAATCTTGTATAAAGTCAAACAAAATTAAATTTCTGTTCCGTTACAGCCGATATCTTCGCTTACTGACTTTCCTACAAGTAACACCTGCAAAATGTTTCAGAACTTTTCCGATATACTTCCTTTGCAGTATATTAGATTTGTGCTAGAAAAATATTATAGAGCAAACTGTATTAAGCGTTCGCGTCATCTCATGGTAAATGGCTACCCAAAGTCACACGTTTCTTTTTTCCGGTAAATAAGACTATTAGGTCAATGATATTGTCAACATTTTATTTCAATTTTTTATAATATCATTACGTCAGGCCCATACAGGGTAAGCAAAACACCGAGTTTCAAATACTTCTATCCTCATAGAACTGACTGACCTGACCTGATGCCAAGCGTGGGGATTATGGGTACAAACGTCTCTGGGGAAACCTGTGTCCAGCAATGAACTTACACAAGTTGATGATGATGATGTAGACGCAGTACGAGTGAAGTCGAAGTATGAGATAAACTTCACATTCTCCGAAGGTGCTCAGGTTGAATTTCTATAAGTTACGTACTTAAAGTGACTTGAACAACACCGAGACGAATGTTCGCGCACTCACTAATGCACATGTCGTGTTGGGTTAACATTACTCCGAGCTCTGTGTGAATTAGAGTCCTGATGTACATTACTTGTTCTGGTGCTTTTTTAATACAAAGGTGAAGGTATGAAGTAAAAGCTTTCATTTGAACTTTTGTATATTTTATAGCATTATTTTAATTAATCATTTTTCATATTCAAATAGTATCATTTACTAAACACATTTTGTCATTTCAACATATCTGTATTCAAATTTTGTTTTAACAATTTTAACCTAAAAACAAGCATTATCACTTGCTCAATCTGCTAATTCTATTTTAGATAATAAGGTAGAACTTGATTTTTACGCTTAACATTTTTAGAAGAGTCCGTGTCCAACAGTGCAACTAGTGCGAAAAACTGATGGTAGTAACTGACAACAGCTGCTTTTGAAAGCCTTTATAGGATCAGAATTATCGCTGAGATCACTCACTTATTCTTCTCATCAGTAGAGCACTCAGTTGAAATGTGCCATTAGAAAAGTCCAATAAAAATAAGAAATAATTCTTAGATTATGTCGGAGAACTTGACATGGGGCTCTCTAAAGAAGACTCAAACAGTTAAAATCAACAACAGTGGCCACCTTCCAAATGTTTTAAATGTTCATAGGCGACGGTAACCACTAACCATGAGTCGGCTTGTCTATCTATTCGCCAGGGAATGTATAAAAAGCAATACCGGCTCTATCGATCTCATGAATACTACATCAATACTCCAAGCGCCTGTGAATACTCCCAATGTATATATACGACGTAATATTTATCTCTTGTTTATTACTCCGCTCACCAGTCGTATTTCAACTTTTGATATATTAGTTCCAAGTAGAAGGTAGGAAAATATTACACCCAAATTTATGTTCTTGTTAGGCAAATGAAATAGGTGTTTAAAATCGTATATATAAAAGTATTATTATATATAATCATCATATATAATCGGCATATATAATCATAACATATAATCATCATCAATATCATATATAATCATCATCAGTATAATATATAATCATCTGAAACCAAATTAGTCAATGTTAGACAACTCGTATATACCTATGCAGTAATAATAATTGGAATAACTGGCTTTTAATGAAGTCAACACAACTCTTTCACGATCTATTAAGTTTTATTCACTTTCTGTATTCACCTTACCTCATTTTACTCCTCTTAGCTAATAAGAATACGTAAGTGGCCTTGAAAAATGTTCACGAATAATCCAACCTGCGTTGGCAGTAGCCTATTGCCTTTAAACCTTTACATTCGAAGATGAGATGCGTCCCCAAAGATAAAAGGAATGATGTTGATAATACAATACACACGTGGATGGTACAATAGTACTTCAATGTTTGTATTATTGTAATAGGAAATGTCATAAAATGTTACAAGAAGTGTTAAGCGCGAGCTTTGTACAGCAGGTAACTAACATGATCTAACTTTGCTACATAACAACGTCTCGCGGGCGGCATAAATTCCGTTTAGTAGAGCGCACACGTCCCGGCTTATTTAGTTTTTACTTAGGCGTCATTACGCTAAAAGCTATGCGGTGTCTGCTTTATATCCAGCATTATTATCTATTTAACCCGCGCACCCTAGCTCTTGTATGTACCTATATACCTAGATATACGTACATAATATTATCGTATTATAAGTTATGAGTAAAACATGAAAGCGTTTTAGTAAATTGCAGACGATAAAATCAACATGATATTGAATAAAAAAAAATATGACTCAATTTTAACTTAATTTTTTGTATAGTTATTATTTTTGTATATTTAATATTTTGTAAGTATATTTCCTATTTGTACAAGGTAAGCAAAGATCGCCTAATGTATGTGTCCTTACAAACCTAATGTGCTTCCTCTATCTTCATCACTGTATTCGGACTTCCTCATCAGCTAGTATAAAGTATATATATATAATCTATTAGCATCTTAGCATACACCTTTACAGGAATATTGTAATTATGCATATCAATTCAATTCTATCACAAGATAGAATCGCTGTGTTCTGAGACAGGACTACTGCACCCATTCAATCGACACATTATTGTAACTATGTATTGTGGATACTGAGTACATTACATAAGTGCTTAAGGATCATTGATGTATTATACAATTAGAGAAAATAGTCAAAAAACACGTGAAGATAGTAACACTTAGGTACCTCATTTTCTAAAATGCAGGCACATGCTAAGATTCAACAGAAATGTTCAAATCAGTCCAGTAAAAATTAAGTCAAAAATAAATCAATCCACATTTAATTATATGCCTACTGTACAAAAATGTTGCACACTATTTAAAGTCCCTTATTATTATGAAAAGTATTTTATTATTATTACTTACACATGAGTAAAATATCTTTAAAGAATTACCAACCAGCATCAACCATTTACAAGCAGTACGTTCCCGATGTACGGCAATAGGCTCACCCCTATTCCATAGTGGGGCATACGTCATATGATATACGTCATAACTAGTAATCGTGGGAGGGTACTACTCTCCTCTGCCTGCACCCTAAGATAACAGGCGTGATATTTTATTATATTTATATCGGCAACATATTTTACATGACAGATGGACCTATTAATAGATTACACGCCAGTTAAGATAAGCCAGTTCAATCACACCATATTCATAAAACGAATAACCAAACTCAATCGCAGTACTCAGTGTCAATCGCACAATTAAATCCCAGCGTGTAATCGATCCAACGATCCAATAAGCGGCTACATAGTGTAATGTTCGCGTTAATTCGACTAAACTGGCTGCCCAATAAACAGCTTATTGACACTCTATGGATAGATTGACAGACATGTACGAATAACACCGATGTTCAGATTATAGCATGACATATCATCAATTATTCAGTCACCGTTACTTTTATCGTTTCACTGTTGCACAAGGACATCCCCTGATAATTAGTAGGATTTTGGCCATTATCTGTCACGGTGACCCAGTGTAGAATGGCAAACTGAAGCGTGGTATATATGGATTTTATAAAGTAATTCACTATACTAATATATTAAATTAATTAAACTTAGACTGTCTCGTTGGTCGAGTCGTTAAAAGCGCGGCTGCAGATCGGGAGGTCTTGGATTCAAATCTCGGGTCGGGTACTATTGGATCTTATACTATTGGATATACTATTATACTATTGGATCTTTCTAATTTAGAATTTCTAGTAGTGACTCGAAGTCTCGATGTGTGCCCGGTGCATGCCAATAGACTCACCATCTATTCCACTGTGGGACTTAAACGTATCTGGTGAAACGTGGGGGTGTAGTGCACTCCTCTGCCTACCGCTTCTGGGATTACAGGCGTGATGACGATGATGTTAAAATAATTAAATATGGTGTCATTAATCTAGTATGTAATGCTGTAGTACCTAAGAAATAAATACGTAAATGTTTTCAAAGCTGCTTACGTTCGTTGAAGTTGGAAAAACTTGTAAACAGACTTACTAAAATATGAAAATACTTTTGTGTTTCAAAGTACCCTATAGTATTAAAAGTTACTTTATGCAGAACTTTATTTGTCTTCATAGGTGTGTTGATATATTTGCGTGCACTTGTATGTGTGCGTGCGCGCGATTATATGTGTGTACATGTTAATGTGTGTTTGTGTTTGTGTTTGTGTGTGTGCGTGTGCGTATTTGTTTGCGCGAGTGTATATACCATACTTGCATTATGTACAGCTCGAGACTGCGGTGTTAGCATTCTATTTGATATGTTTAACTGAGTAACCGTCGTTATACCTGTGATATTATTTGTCATTCAAATAATAACCAGTCATTTTAAGTCTGATCTCGTTTGGGGTAAGACAACATTCAAAACATAGAGCGTATTTATTAGTGTATAAATTATATTCTCTTTCGGAATTAATTTCTAAGTTATAATTAATATTTAATCATAAATAAAATTAATTTTCGCTTGCATAACCCTGTACATTCATACTTCAGAGTTTCCAAACGCAATGATTCCTTCGCCGGAACATTCTATATAAATCACACTTCAGCTACAGTTTGTTCACGAGTGTTGGAGTAAATCATAAGTTTTAACTGAACGCTGTAACGCCATGCCCAATGTTACCACACTTTACACTAAATTAAGATATGTAATTCGTTGCTAACTTACTTGAAACGCACTCTAGCGGAAGTACTGTTAAGCTGTGTTCACATAGTATATTTATATTTCAGAAACATACAATGGAACACCTGTGGTAAAATTTTTACGCGTGTACACATGCTTAGGAACACATATTCATCATCAGCCTATCGTAGTCCACTGTTGGACATAGCCCTCCCCAAAAAGGGGGGGTTATGCCTGTAATCTCCACGCTGGGCAACGCATATTCAGCTGGCATAAATACTTGTTCAATATCGAATTACTGAAGAATTGTTCGTAAACTTCCAAAGGATTATATGGAATAACATTATATGGAAACCACATAGTAAGGTTGGCTTCCATACTTGCCAGTGTCTCGAATAAAATAAATAAAAGTGGCAATGGAAAACACGGTACTTAAAATTAAAAATCGTTCCAGATTCTACCAGTCAGGTATGCGAAATATCAATTGGCTTGATTTAGAATAACCACATCTTAGTTATAACATGACAGTAAAGTTAACAATATCTTCAATTTTAGTCGGTTAATAATATATTTACATAAAATTACAAGTCATTGGGTTATACGTGTAACATGTGATGTGTCTCAACGCCCAGAATGACAAAGTATTTTCGTGTTCGAATATCCAATACTCCCAATTTTACTTAAAAAATTAGCATATACTTGTTGAAGCTAGCACGCTTAGTTTTTTGTAAGCATAGAACACTAGCCAAGTGTGACATGTACATAGCTCAACACAACCTAATAGAAACATACCCCTACTTTGAACCCGAAACAGAACAGCTGAAGTATAACTTTAGAGCACACCGTCCGACTTGAGCGACACGGAATAGACAAACAGCACCTGTGTGAAGTTACCGGAGCGAGACAATCATTTGACACTCCAGAGAACTGTTTAGTTGAATCAGCTCGCAAGAACAATGCCACCTGATGTTACTCGAGAATTACTTCATTTACGTGCCAGTTGCCATGCCGTTACTAGATACGTGTCTCACCTAATACAAATGATTAAAAATGATGTAGGTGAAATTTTACGTATAAATTTTAATTTACCCTTAATGTCTTCGATAAGTATGTACGTACAGAAGAGTATATTGTCACGTGTCTGGCTGCAAACACGTTGAAATATGCTCATTCATAGATAATAACTTTAATATCACACATTACCAGAGTGTAAATGGAGAACAAACATCCTCTTTAAGGTCCATTAATCTTTAATTAATCTTGATTTATTTGCAGTCTTCAATTGATTGTCCCGTATATCCGAACAGTAGCTGTACTGTGACTTAGCTATAACCCACCAGTACAGTGGTATTGCAGATTCCACTAGATACACCATGGAGTCACATGGAGGCATGCAGACGGGGAAAAGAAACAATTTAGAGGCAATTACGTTATGAAAACTGTAAGTACGAATACTCAATATACTTTACGATTTAAAATCCGCAATATGAATAGCGGACAATTTGGGTCATGTGGCCAATCATAAACTTGGTAACAGTTTACAACCGAAGCTGTAAAACCGTGGCTCATTTTATCACAGACGGTTCAAAACAAGCTGCACAAACCTACGAGTACCCTTAGATCTTTGTACACGCCGCCACTAACACACGACTGACGAATACCAAATTGAAATACGAGAAGTATTATATTTTTTTAATGTTATCTGTTATTTATATGCGTAACAGATATCAAAAACTAGTGTATTATAAAATATATTTTACTTTTTATTATCTTTAAGATAAAAACCTTGTTTGATAAACAAGAAATGTATTCATATTCATAGTATTCATGTAGACGGTATGCTTCAATTTTAAAAGGGAGACATTTAAAAATAAACTAACCGATCAATCAGTGAAAAGGTAAATAAGTACGTATTTGTTCAGTCAAAAATTAGATTAGTCTAATGATATAAAACTTTGATTACACAAGTAAATCGTTTCATAATCAAATTAACATTAACATTAGTCGACATGTCATCTAACACATTACTCTAAGAGCATACAAAGTAAATTGTTATGGACGGACAGCTTCAAATTCTATCAAATAGAATTGTGACATAAAATAAAACTTTAATTATCCGTTTGAATAATTAGTAGAAACTTAAAAATGTCGTCGAACCCCGAATCTGTCTTTATCTGTAACGAAAAATTAAACTAGAACATTCTGCAAAATTAAATACCATAATACCGCTCTTTCATATACCTACCTCGGAGTAAATACCGTGAGTGCACTCGACGTTGGTATTGGAAAGGAACCGATTTTATATAAACGCTACTGAAGGTAATTACGGTGTACGAGAGCTCTTATATTATGTAAACCGTTTCTATACGTTTTAATTTAACTGTATGTAATAATATGTTAAAATCCTCTCTAAAAGCGAACTTATAATATTCTGTATTACTTTTGTGCGTTTTGTTTGGAAGGATATTGTTAGCCCGCGATATCGTCTGTCGGAAAGCACAGATGCGTTTTAAAAAGCCTAAAATAAATATAGTGGCAACTCTGTGTGTAATTATATGATAATAATAACTAGCCCTCCGGCCCGGTGGGATGACGATCTGCGAAAGGCTGCAGGCAGATGCTGGATGCGACAAGCCGAGGACAGGGCG
>DWMG01005006.1:0-10508 GCA_018244855.1 Elbella merops | reverse complement strand
ACTACACATTACAGAACAGAAATCAATAGAACTTATTTTACTATAATTCTTGAAAAGAAAATATTTTTTAACAACAGTATGAACGATGCAAGTATTTTTCATCGGGAGTTCGCCCGCACAAGCAGCAGTAATGCACCAATTCGAGCTACTAGACAACATAGCGAGAAGCGTCATAAGTCTGTTGAAAACATAGTTAGAGAATAGATTGGTACTAATTACTCATATATTATTGATATGAATTCGTTAAAAACACAACTGAAATACAGCTCAAATAAATCCCATACGTCCCGTTTAGGTATAAAAGTATAAATAACAATGATTCTAAAGAATAAACTTAACGCGTTGCCGTCTAAAGCGAGCACCTCAGCAACACGGCCGAACAAAAAGATATTTTTAATCGAAGCAGAATTTAATGTCGGTCGGAACGAAATAGTCTGCCATTTCTGTTCTCGAAATAACGAAGTTATATGATGGTTTGTGTGCCGCAGTACATACTTTTTTATTTGGTTCCCACTTTTTGTACTTTTACTAGTGCTTGCTCGCGACCGCGGTGGGAGCTAATATTTCAGTATGTAGCTGTATACTCTTCACGAACTCTACCAGTTCTTGCAGCTTTCGTTTTTAATGTATTATAACTATAGTATACAAGTGCTAATGGGCGGGCTACACCGCTTAAAGAACTTACGAGCTGCGGGGAAGAAAGTCATCGAGTGATGGCCACGGGTTGCTGACAGAAACATTAGGAAATAACAGGCTTGATGTTATGTTATACATTTAGTATGCGCGCATATGTGTACGCATTGTGTGCGCATACATGTTGTACACATGTTGTATTTGTGTATAACAGTTCTCATCATATATTATTCAATGTAGAGTCTTGTAGAGATTTGTTCACCGCAGCCTGAAACTACTATCATTAAACGTACATAACAGAAGCGAAAGCACTAATTACCAGCGAACAATCCGTGAGACCTGAGCGCGACTTTTGTATATCTCTACATGTACTGTCATATGACTCTACATTAGAACACCACGACAAAACCTCTCCGTGCGGTTGGTAAGGAACGTTTGATCATTATGTGTGTTTACTGCGTGATGCGCATCGCCGTCGCCGCAACAACCGCTCTCCCCAACTTACGGCTCTACAGTTATGAAACAAGACTCTACTACTTAACTATTTTATTAAATCAGATGAAATGACTTTGATTCAAACGTGTCATGTTTGGTTGGTACTTAACCAGCAGTTTTGTTTTTGTCTAACCATCGTATTGCAAAGAATAATATAAGTATAGAACTGAAGATTTCTGTGAAACAATACAAAAATGTATTACACTTTTTCAATTTATACATCATTAATATGACAGTTTTACATTAGCTTTTAATACAGTTTTATATCGTCATGTCAAATCGCTCACAGGGAGCAGAGCGCGCCCAGTGCAAAATATATCTATCGTTATAAACCCGACGTGAGTCTACATTCGTCACTATCTTCATACACTAACTCTATTATCGGCGACTTTCGTTACCTCTATAAGCCAGTACCTGATTTATTTGGTCAAATGAAATAAATCTTGGCCTTCCTCAACACCTACATACCATTTGATAATAACGATGACATTATAAAATGTCATGAAATCTCGGAAATACTACCGTAGTTATTAAAAAAATCGCTTTTAAAAGCGAACATAAAACAGGAAACTATAAACTGAAACAAGCGAGCGCTCGGAACTTATTCAGTAAAACTGTGCTCGAAATGAAATATTTAAAACGTTTTTATTAAAAACAAACTGTACTGCAACTTAAATATTCATGTCATCTTTTGTGAATACTACAAAACACCGCATTATCTAAAAACATTTTGTGCGGCGGTTTCAGCGGATAGAGCGCAAAGGCCGCTCAGACAATACCAGCGCGGCATCGCCGCGCCGCTGGGCCGCGGGGCCGCGGAGCCGCGCGGCCATACTCATCCATACAACCTACATCGAACACAAATGATTCTTACTCATTATATAAACGATAAGATTTTGTATCATTGTTTAAAGTTCGCCATTTTGAGATTACTTTTTTTAAAATTTGATATTGTACTCGTATATATTACCATCAAACTTTTTCAGTTCACTGTTGGACATAAACCTTCGTTTACAGGGAATATTCATGAGTGTAATCCCCACGCTAAGCATGCAGATTGGAAATGAATAGAAACAATATCTAACTTTAATTTTCCTTTCAATATTACTAAATTTGTGTTTCCCAAAAGGAAACGGTACATTAAGTTAACGTTAACCAAAAATAATTAAATAACTTTCACGTTCAGTAGCAAACAATTGAATAAGGCATCTCTCAATTATTTGGTAGCTACCTACTCGAAATTTCCAGAAGCATTTCTGACAGACATTTAATCCTTGTTGCCTCGCTCGCCGCTTGAAGAATTCCGAACGATATTTTACGTCTCACGTATACAGTATGCGCGATACTTTGTTGAAAGTGAACATGCAGGTGGAGCGATGTGGTGTCTTGGGTTTAATGTGCAACTACCGTTTTCATCTTTGGTAAAATTCATGTTTTGGTATTTAAGACGCGATTCACAAAAATCTAAAAGGTTCTGAAACGTAGTTAAAGGATCCAAACTCTGAGACAGGACAAATGCGTTGTCCTATAGCTCGGAACTAGAATAACAGTTTCGGTATATTCTACTTCTCGTAAGTGGCGAATAAACGAAGCTTTCGGGGTTGCGAACGGCTTGAGTGGGAACTTAAACTGTTCAGCTAGGAATCCCGGGTAGAGTGACGGCATGTATGGTCGCATAATGACGTGGGAACCGGAGCGCGTGGGACGAGACATTATGCAGTAAGGTCTATAGGAATGCTGCACTGGGAGAACAGCGATACCTTATGCTGAAAATCCCGCAATCTTGTTATTCGCGAGAAGAGAGGCCACCGAGATTGGTTTATAGAGGTAAAAGTCTTATGTAACCCGGTATCTCTCCCAAGGTATTGGATATCTTTTAAAGGTTGTCGTTCCGCTGAAATAAATCAAAAACTTGACTCATTAGGTGTAATCCCCAGATTTATAAGTTGAAATGTATATGTATCCTCTCTCAGTATCTCAATATCGGTTTTTGTTGAAATTCGTACAATTTTGTGTGAAAGTGACGAGATTCAACTTGTTTTTCGCGTAATTAATTGGAATTCAATTAATCTAAGCTCAAAGAGCATTGAACTTGTTAAAAGCGATTTCGTTTCTCTTCATTCTACCAAGTTCACTTTGTTCCAATTGTGATAAAACCATCATACATACTTTCGCATGTTGTCGGTTTACTTCCGCTTTTTACATAATAATAATAACAATAATCGACCCATTTATTATTCCACTATTGAAATACGGGTCTCTTTTCATATTGAGAGGGTTAAGGCCATAGTCTACCACGCTGGCCAAGTGCGGGTTGGCAGACTTCACACACCTAAGAAAATATATATTTTTTATAAATTCTAAGGTGTGCAGATTTCATCACGATGTTTTCCTTCACCGTTTTTACTTAATAAATGACCAAAATGTACAAAATTCATTTATTTAGCAATATATCTAAGATATATGTAGCGGGGCGAAGAAGGCATCCGTGTCGGAGCGGAGAAAGATTACATCCCCTGCCCCATGCCGGAATACCGGGATTCGTAAGATACGACTGACGCCGGGGCTGTCCAATCGCGGTATGGCGCGGTCTATCTAGACATGGCTACATACCATAACCGCCTACGGGAAGCAGCATAGGCTTTATGAGAAGCCGTGCTCTGCGTTCTCTGGATTATGGGTAAAAACTCCTCATGATAGTATATGTCAGCAGTGGGCTTAGACAGGCTAATGATGATGAAACCTAAAGATACTTTTCAAGTCTATATACATAAACCTTTGGCTTAAATCAATTAAAATCCAATACCAAATCCGGACTCAGACGACAATACATCACCACTCATTTCAGTCGCTCATTCCATGTCCGATGGTCGACACCACATAATCCTACCCTGTTCACCAACGCGATTTGCCGTCCAACGACATGCATTATTTATACCGTCCGCCGCTAGCCGCGAGCGCGTCAATGCTCTAACAGTCCAATTTTACTGTGTTCATTAAAACACCTGAGCTATCGTAACCGGAACGTAAATGTTAACTATTTTTAAAACCCAAACAATTTCATTTTAGGCTCATTATTAAAATTTAACCTATATCGGCTTCAACTAATTAACTGGTGTATTGGGAGGTGGACAAATCTCTGCCTACCCCCTTTGGATAAATACAACTTGATGTTTTATCAGCATCAATTTTTGTTCAGTGTAAAACATGACTATTTAAGGAATTATGAAATATAATAGACAAATGCATTGTAAAGTCCTCATTAATTCAGTCCTTTTCTAAAACATTGTCATATCAATTCGTATTACCTTCAAATATCTTTATCCTACGATACTATCTATGTATACTGTGACCTTCAAAGTGACATTATTTCCGTTAATTATAAAGATCTAAGTATGGTGACTACGTCCACCTATAAAAATATCGAGGGATCCGAGTTACTGATTCATTTTTACAATGACTAATTCAATACCAAAAGTCTAATTTTAGTTCGTGTGTTCGTAGACCACGATATCTCAAAGAGTTGAAAAGAAGAAAAGAGCGTATACCTTCCTTAAAGGCTGGCAACGCACTTGCTGACTCCTGGGTTGCAGGTGTCCATGGGCGACGCTGTCACTTACCATCAGGTGACCCGTTTGCTCTTTGCTCCCTATTCTATATAAAAAAAGAATGTAACAACCTTTCATTTTAAACGAAACAAAATGCCAGTTGGTCGAGTTGGTTTCGAGCAATTCCGACTACCGATCGAGAGGTCCTGGGTTCGAGCCTCGGGTCGAATGTTATTAGATTTTTTTTGTAATTTATAGTAGTGGCCCGGAGTGTGAATTGCGTGGTGCACGACAGTAGGTTCACTGCCTACTCCATATTAGTGTGTAAACGTAACTGGTGAAACGTGATACACTCACGTTCTTCTTACACACACAAGTTCTTGTACCTATCTGTTTGGGGTTCACAGGCTTGATGTTATGTAATGCTCACGAAACAATAATTTCGTAAATCTTTGCTACAGATCTCGAACAGGCTAGTCAATAATAGGACTGTGAGACGAGTTAATGTGAGTTGTTATATTAGTATAGCATAAGTAAAAGTTAAAAGCACATTTTGGGAGGTAATAGGCAATTATGTAATCCTAACCTCCATTTTGTTGAAAGCATCGTTTATAAACGCAAACTACTTGCTCCACCTCAAAGCAAAGCTTCAGGTAAATGGGCTCAGAAACTCCGATTACGAGGCGCCAAAAAAGTTTACCGTTTGTGGCCCGCTGCCGGGGTCTCGCTTTATGTGGACCGAGGGCCGCTTGAATTATGAAACGATTTCTACAGGGTTTTGTGTTTTTCAAAATTGAATAACTGGAGATCGTTAGAACAGTGGGTAGGCACGACTTATGATTATGTAAGTCATTACGTATTTATCTAGATAAGTTTTCATTACATCCTGGTAAGTGTAAATAATGATCATTTTATCTGAAAATGTTTATCAACAATCATTAGTATACAATTTACTGAAGTTGCATGAAACACTTTGCAATATTGAAAATATTTGCGGACAATTGGAGCGTGCTATATTCGAATTTCAATTTATTTTGGCATCAATTTAATAATCGCGAAATTGCCATTAACAGAACGGACTTTATAATACCCTATAGTATCAGTACTGATGTACAGCTATATCTACCATCGTTTCAGAATCCGAACATTATCATGACAACCATCAGTAACCCTTAAATCTTCTCTTATAGAGAATTCAAGTGTTGACTTAAGTGCCGATTAGCGGGCTACACACCCTTTAGAGTACATCATGGAGTACAGCGTTTAACTAACGATTTGTTCCCTCACCATGGAAACGAGATACGTTTATTTTTGAAAGTCTAAATTTTTTTTTAAAAGCAGGCGCCAGTTTGCGCAGCACTGCAGAACCGAGGGTTAATTCCAAACCACAAGATCATCACAGCATCCGAATGAGAACGCTATAGCTAAACAATAGCATTGATTACTTAATTTCCCTGAGTCTGACAGACGGCGTTCACGGCTCCACCTAAGTAATTAAGCTTAGTAAGAGATCCACAAAAAATGAGGTTTATATTGGCCGAGAACAGAACAAAGGTCCGCGGAACGGGAATAAATGAAGTGGGTGTCAGCCAGACAGAACGCCTCGCAGGGTTGCCACGAACGAGACAATAATAGCTTTATTTCGATATTATAAGATTATAAAAATGTTCCATTTTCGAATATAAAACAGTACTGATTTTATTGAAGTAAGTAATTATAGGGCGAAATAATAAACTAACGTACCCAACTTTCTATTTAACGGTACTCGGTCAAATTAAGTAATAAAATTCCACAAACAAATAAATCGAAAACTGCAACGAGTTCGTCAACCGAAAGTAATCCATAATATTAAACAGGTAAGTTCAACTTATTTGACAATTTTCCCAGCATTTTGTTGTTACCATATCCCTTGAATTGTCTTCTTTAATGCTGGGAATAAGTAAAATACATAGAAGAAGAAGCTTAATATATGCAAAAAACATACAAATTAGCTTCGTTTAAACCGTTATTTGAAATTTTAGAACATTTCCATTAGCAAGATAACAAGAGACAGCCCTGCTCTTAGTTATCTGCGAATTTCAAATGTTGATTTACGGCACACTTTCCGACTTAATAGGGTTTGCGTTATTTTCAGTTGTAGTACGTTTTAAGCGGGATTCAACGTTTTCGACTGCGATTTTCAACTGAAAGTATTCAATAGACTCTTCCCGTGGATTTCCCGTATTTTATTTTTCACTCGACGTCCTTTGGATAGTCAGTTATAAACTACTGTTTCAAATCCTATTCAAATTTATTAAATGTTTCGAAATGTGAAACGCCATTTGAAAACGGGGCTAATATTTTTCCGTCTTCATAAATAACTATAAATATAAAGGAGATTACGGGAGATTAGGAGAAACATGCCAATGATCAACAACGGACAGTGTGCAAATATAGAACAATATAGGAGCATATAGTATTCCCACATCATCCAACAAACAAATCATAAAACCATTAGTCCAACAGAATTGGAATTGGAAAAAAAATGGTATAATAACAAGCTTCTCGAAAACCGCGAGTGATTCCAGTAATTGATTCCATTATGGAGAATCGTAAAAAAGCCGCGAATTGTGAAGCTTGAATATACCGTAGATTAGGTAATGATTGAAACCGTCGATGTATACTAAATGGTAATATCAAGAATGATATGAAATTGAAATGTGAGCTAGTGCTTACATGTCGCAATCATCATGTCCCAAATTCTACTTTAAATGTTAAAGTTGTAAGAAAACATCTTGTGACATTTAATAGGTAACTAAGCCAGTTAAAACTGACACCAAGAGATCGATCCATTTTTCCACATCGATTTCATGTAGGTACAACAGGTTTGTTAAGTAAATGCCATTCGTGTTCTGAATATATAATTTATCTGCATAAAATAGGAAGAGATTTCCAGTACAGTAATAAAATATGAACAACGAAAAACCCACAACAACTGCCGCCGGGCGCGCAAGGCACCTTTCGTCCTTTATTTACCGTTCATAATCAATTTTACCAGACAAAGTACAAAACAATTACACCAGAATCTATTATCACATTGTCAAAGCAACAGAAAATGATGAAATCGACTGTGGAAACGCAAATTCCAGTCTTCATTGAGAATAATGAGGTGTTCCGCCTCGTCTGGGAAATTTGTCGTACAGTCGAAAGCTTTCTGTCCTTTGGCTGTTATTAATGGCGTTACGTCGTCCCGATTCACTCTAGATAATAAAAGAACATTGTAAATGACTCCTTTGAGGGCGCCCTATCAAAAAAATAGACCCTCACAGAGCGATTTGTGCCCGTCCATTCCACGCACCGAACTAAAATTGAAACGGAAGTTTCCACGTTTATAAAAATTGATATCATTTCTTTTCCATTCTCCTCGTGTATACTAAGGAGGTAGCTCTCCGTGACGGTGACCTACAAATGCTCGACCGAGGAGGGGCACGGTAGAATCTTAATTAACACACAGCTAAAACAACCATAATGTGATGGGCTCACGAGTATGATGGGTTCAAGTGTATTGGAGCATAGGTCTATAGCAGGATATATGATTAGCACTGATAAAAATTCAGCGCATTGGGATATATGAATAATGAAAACTACAGATGAATATTGTTTCAACGAATTAATGAAACTTAATGACATTCAATTAGATCCCTTTCAACATCAATCGTAATTAATAGAGTAATGTGAAAAATAGAAGTAAAATTATCATTGGTTCACTGAAATACCATTCCTTTAAATACTCTGCCTAACATAGGTACAGAAAATATCTAATCATATTTCACCTAACACGATACTTACTTGCGTTTATTAGATCATATAAAAGCTTAAACAAAAAAATGTAATTGCATGTGAAAGTGGAAATTTCTTAAACACAACTTAAATTGTAATAGAAAATTAGACCCGTTCAGAAAGTCGATTTTGTTTTGTGACCGCGCATTTATTTATTTGTGCCAAATGAAAACAAAACCGTTTAGTACCTCAAAACTGAGATTTGTCCTACTGCATATTACCAAAAAACCTAACTACTACAAATTACCAAAAAAACTATTTCCGCTCCCTTCTGCCATATTGGCGCGCTAGTGAGCTCTATTTGATATACCTATATGTGCCAAATTAAAAAGAAAACCTTAAGAACAACAGTTAATAAATGTAAAGTTAGCAAGAAAATTCTCATGACTTGAATAACTGAGATATGAATTACGACAAATTAACATGAAAACAATTTCCAACCCAATCAACTCACTTTAAACGAGCGTGCTCTATCTTAGATCGTTGCGTAAACAGCAGCGAGACGATACTGTTATAATTTGAATACCTACACAGCTAGTCTTCCGTCCTGTACTTTGTCTTACTTTGTGATGTAATATTTTAGCTCTCACATACATTTTTAAGCGGTTTAAGTTCCAGCAGTGGGACATAAATTATGAATTACTGAAGAGATAGACAGCGTAGTCTAAACACTTTTTTTCTAATCTCTTTGGCAAATATCTTCCGCTTTTGGTAAAAAAATTTAAGTTATGTATTTTTTCCTCTGATTTAGTGGACAGCACAGTGGTAGCGCGATTAAGAAGACGGCTAAACATACATACACATATATGTATATTATATACACTATAGTTAACAATTTCAACAAACAACTAGGTTATCTCTGTTCGATACTATTTTATTACTTTCACATAATCGTCATATTGTGAGGTTTAACACTAGAAATTCTCAATGCTATATGTGTATACTCATTTCATTGTTGTACGCAAGCAATATCAGACAGACAAGCCCAAAGCCGCAATTTATAAGCGAACTGCAAACATTTTTCCCAAATTTAAATCACAAAGCCTTTTAATTTAAATATAAAGCAAGAGTTCTATTCTTCTATTTTTCATTTAGTATTTTTAATTTTCCATGTTAGATCATACACACCCGCATCAGGGCCGTGTTGTCATTACACACATGAATAGATACTTCAAACAAAGAAACGACGTCTCTTGACAATTTTGTATGCTTCAGTGGTTTCAAAGTAAAAATAATTATTACATGTACCTACATATGTAGGTATACTTTAGCGAATGTGACTGCCTTGTTGGGCGAGAGGGGGCAGAGCGCGACTGATGATCGAGAGGTTCGAATTCCGGGTCCGGTACTATTTAATTTTCTAACTGAGATTTTCTAGTAGACATTTCTAGTGGTGACTCGGAGGTCTGCATCTGTGCCCGGTTATAGCAATAACTTGCCATCGATTCCAAGAGGCGTAAAATGTAACTGGTGAAACATGGGATTGTACTAAACTCTTCTGCCTAGCTCTTCGGGAAATTCAGGCACGATGTAACTTTATATTTACGCTTACTTTTATAAACACGTAGCTTGCCACATACCTATATCATTTGGCAACAAATACCGAATCAAACAACTCTGAACATGGCTGATTTTCATTAAGAGGTCATTATGAAACCTTATATGTATTATTCTATTAAAATAGTAGCTTACAACATAAATCCTTACTTAATCGAAATATTCTTAATAAGTAATAAGACCAAGTAAAGATAAGACTTGTATCACTAAGTTTGCTCGCGCGTTCAAAAACACAAGTATTTCATCTAGGTACTTGGTGTCTGCGAGTAACAAAAGCCAGATGCAATGAACCACGTTTTTTTTTTCAACTCATTAGAATTCCACTGTTGGAATACGGGTCTCCTCTCATATTCAGAGGGTTAAGGCCACAGGGTTAAGACCATAGTCTGCCAAATTTTTTTTTATAGAATAGGGGACAAACGAGCAAACAGGTCACCTGATGGTAAGTGACTGCCG
>DWMG01005005.1:0-10508 GCA_018244855.1 Elbella merops | reverse complement strand
GAGACCCGTATTCCAACAGTGGAATTGTAATGGGTTGAAAAAAAAAAAAAAAAAATGAACACTTGATCTCTTGATAAACTTCATGTCCTATAAATCACCTTGAAAAGATTCTAATCAACCAAGGCGTAAATTCTTAATAAAAAGGTCTTTAAACCCCTTGATTAATGGTACCGAAAGAAACAAATTAATATTCGATACGACACACGACCGTTTTGCAAGTTGGCAGCCCTCGCGTTTGTTAAGTGATCTAACGGTAGTTCTGATCGTTTATTGGCAATTTTGTACTGTAGCGGTTCATACTTACCTATTAGTGCATGAAATTTTTAGAAAATTGATCAGCTTACAGTGGTAGTGGATACACACGATCTGTATACTTAAATAACGCGAAATTTCCGTCCTCAAATAGGTCATGTTGTGTGGCAAATATTTTTTTTAACAAATTATGCAATACTAGGATTGGTCCTAAACTGATAATCGTATCAAAGGAAGTACTAAGGAGTTATCGTACTATTCGTGGTTGATACCGCGCTCAAAACCAATAGAATTATCGCTGACATTTCATGGATTCCTAGAAAGATACGCAGCACTGGTAATTGTGAGGACTATATAATTTTGAATATTGAATAAATTTAATATGCCTGCCTCGTCGGTCGAGCCGTTGCAAACGCGACTGCCGATCGGGTAGTCCTGCGAAAAATCCTGGGTCAAGTAATATTGGATTTTTCTAATTTAGAATTTCTAGTAGCGACTCGGAGGATGCTCTGGATTTGTGCCCGGTGTATAGGAATAGGCTCATCACCTATTCCACGAGACTTAAACGTAACTGATGAAACGTGGGTGTGTACTACACTTCTCTGCCTACCCCTTCAGCGATTACACGAGTGATGTTACGAATAAATTTGATTTTTGTAAATTTTAAATATATTATTCTAGGCTCATGTTTACAATTGGTCATATATAGTATCGATGTAAAATAAAGGTGTAATTACCAATAATTATTTTATATTAGTTCCTATGATTAATGAATATGTTAGAATAGTGCTTCACTCTTACTAAATCGCAATAGGTACTTCATCCACAGTTAAATTCTGGATGGAATATATTTATTACTAAATCCCAAAAGTATCAAACCTATTAAAAGTTACATGTATATTGTTCTTTCTGGGGCACATAAATTCGATTTGTTAATGGTTTTAAACTGGCACATAATGCCCCTTGGTCGCTGAAACTAGGACGAACTTTTTGTTTAAAGGATTTTTTTTTGTATTTCCTCTTTACCCATAAACACTGAAAAACTCGCGTGTGGTAGGCTCGTAATTTACAAAATTCAACGCCCCTTTCAAGCCCTTGCAAACATTTAAACCACAGACAATAATTCTCCACGGGGCTATCAGGTCATCCTTGTGGAGATCTCAGGGCGTTACTTCGAACGATGTGCGTAAATAATAATATGACGGTGATAAAGAGTTCGCTTATATTGTAGCTGCCACAATATGATTATCACGCTATATATTTTAAAATAAAGCAGTTAGCATTCCACTTCCTTAAGATTGGGTAAACACGCTTGTAAGTACATAATGGCGCTCTCTAAGTTGTATGTTTCCTTCCAATGTTTTTATTCCGTTATAGTCGTACTTAATCCTAAAAAACTCTTAATCTTGTAGACTCAGGAGCGCATTTGAGGATTTAAGCATCAAACATCGAGCGTTTGAAGCTGAATTTCTAACTACTAGGCCAGTAAGAAGGTTGAGCAGAGAGACATCTATATAAACGCACCCGTCTACTCGATTTCAGATAGTATTGTATTGGCTTTCGGTTTCTTAATACGAAACATATGTGAGCGGAAATCCCTAGTGATTGTACGCCTCGCGAGACTCGCGGAGATTTTGTACGCAGATAAATTGTGTTGTAAAGATGTAATCGAGTTTTAAATTGTAGAGATTAATAGCCGGTGTGGCGGGCGTGATTGAGATATGCCAAGTCGGTCAGCTAGCCAATATAATAACAGCATATATTGGGATATATTCTGGATGTACAGGGAAAGAAGTTTTACAGCGCAAAACATATACACATATACGCAGGATATTACCAAGCCATAATATTAGATATTATGATGATGATTGGCTTAGTTCGTCATGGTAGACTAGTCTCAACATTCACGGCAACTCAACACCTTGGCACCTATTTTTGTAGCAGGATTTCCTTTGCTCTGTTCTGGTGGCAGACATATCAAAACTAATAGCGAAAGATACATAAACCTTGATCTGGAGAAGTTTTCCACAGATACTGATATAACTTAACTGAGAGAAAAGGTAGTTACATGTGACGGTCGGAAAATAGCGGTTTTAGCCTCAGATGAACATCCGTTTGCTACTTCCATCCATAAAAGTGTTCAGTGGTCTATAACAAATGGAGTGAAGCTATACCAGTTGGAGCGCTATCGCCACATAATTTATCGGCGGAGGAAGGCGTAAATCAGCGCGCCGGCGCACGCCCTCGTAAATCCAATAATATTATCCTGCTACAGCGGCCGATAATTTCCATGTTACCGACGGCTGGATGGCGTTCATGGTGCTTGAGATTGTGACGATTTATTGCCCCGTGACGGATAATGCCGTTGAAAATGATAATGCTATCTATTAAAACCAACGACGTCTATTAACGCCATAACTTTTCATGCTCTCCTTTAGTCGCGTCCATGCATTTTCTTTTTATAGATGTATGTAACATGGACTGTTCAACCTGCCGTATGGTAACTTTCACTGCAGTTTATGCACGGGGACTCTTATCTTCCGTTGAGGTCAATCAAAGATATTTTGCGATACAAGGGGTAAATCTATACAAATTTATCTGACTTTGAATCTGTTGTAATCTGGTGGAACCAGCGCAAGCACACAATTAACCAGAATGGTCGGTTCTGCTGTGATTACATATATTGAAGCGTACCTTAGTCACAGTGTACTGCATTTTATGGCTGAAGACATAAATCCCCAACCCTATTTGCTACCCGTCGAGTGTACGTGAGAACAACAGTTGAGGAATGGGTGGAAGACTGATTAGAACGACGCCACGGGCAGTTCACAATAGTCTTCAAGCTCGATCGGAACATCTGATACCGCGCATGAACGAGCTTGTCTTCGTACCAGAATGTATGCGCGCTGCCCGCGGCGCTCAAATTTAATTGCTCCCTTAGATATATGATTAAGATGTGCTAACGTCTCATATGATTTACAGCCTGCTGGTAATTTGAGGCTTCATTATCTGCGCTTTGTTCAATTTCTTATGAGGCGATTATAGTCAGTAACACTATATATTTTATTTCATATGCAGTTTAGCTTAATGTAATAGCACATACATATTTATGTGGATATATACAAATATCTAACGATTTCTCTGCAGTAAATTGTTCACGACATTACTTACTAGTGTAATTGTATGTCGTCATATTCAATCTAAAATTACCGATATCTTTACCGGCAACCATTAAATCCTTCCACTGTTGAACTTCTCAAACACTGAGGAGTTGTCTAAGTGAGGTTTGGCAGACTTATACACACTTGATAATATATTATAGAGATGTCTAGGGTGAAGGTCAGGTGCAGGTTTCCTCACGTTTTCCTTCACCGTTAGAACAAATGGTATTAAGCCTTTAAACATTAATGCATTTGTAAGCGGAGTGGTGCACGTAAGGATTTGAACCTAAGACCTTTGGAATGGAGTGCTGAACTCTAAACCTATCATTGCATATTTTATACACTAAATTGTATAGTTTATATGTTACATTATAAAACAAGGTTACCTAACATTCATAGTAATACACTTGACGTACGTTGCGGATCTCACAATAAAGTTTATTAATAAATCGATAACGTAACATAAAATCACATCTGTAATCCCCGAAGGGGTAGGCAGAAGTGTAGTACACTACCATGTTTCACAAGGTACGTTTATGTCCAGCAATGGAATATGTGGTGAGCCTTTAGCCGTAAACCGGGCACAGATTCAGACTCCAGGCCACGCTAGAAAATTTCTACTAGTCTAATAGAAAATTTAAATGAAGAAAATTCAATATAACCCGATCCGGGATTTGAACCCAGGATCTCTCGGTTAGATTCGCACACGCAACCACTCGACCAACGAGGCATATTTATGATGTGTCATCCCGTTGTAATACTAATAATATTCTAATATCTGCGAATTAATCTAGACAACAGGTGTTAATCTCGATGTACAGGGTAATTAGTAATGTATATACCAAGATTACAACTCATTTATAACTAACGTATTATGACCTTTGGTCTCTGGCATAAAGTGCCTTAAGTAATACATTATGGTCTATTAACTATCAGAGTCTAATTTATGTTTGACTTTAAGACTTATCGTTGATGATATGACATTTATAAACGATATACTTGTTGGTAATGTTTAACGTGCTCTTTAGTTTCATTGCATGTATGTACCTCCATATTATGTAGGTAATGTGTTGCATGTTTAAAAGATAAGGTATATAATACGACATATTTCATAGGGTTTGCTAGAAATTAATTTTAATTTTACATTTCAATGTCTCCTGCGTTACGTTAGAATGCAAATACATAGTAACATGAACTTTTCGTATTTGTACTAATAATGAAATGTATTTTTGTATGCAAATACGTTTTTCTTTAATATTCTCTTACGCTATCTAAATAAATGAATGGATTTGTACATATTCGGGATCCATAGATCTTTAAAGGTAGTAAGACGCTACAAATGTGTTACTCTTGATTACTAAGTTGGAACATATAATGTCTAAGCAAATCCACTGACTAATCTCGAAATAGCGGGAAAAATATTTGTACAGACGATCTTCAACATACCTTCATCACCATATGTCTATGCATGTATTGCTGTAACGACTAAATATACGAACTTCGTACTTAGTTTCTCTCCACCTTGTCTCCACGTTACCTTAAACTTCGTAATAAATTCTGGTTTTCATACTTGCCGTCGATTGTAAATTTTCAAGATTAACAGTTACTGGTACAGACTCACATTAAACTAAATGTGACTTGTACATAAAAGATAATGGTAAGCAATCGATTTGATTTGAATTTCAAAGTGGTCAGTTGTAAGGTACCTACTGTTTGATCACAAACGATTGACGATAAGGGAATAAGTTGAACAACAAATGTAGGTACGAACTGCGATGGTAGTGACGAAATGCGTCATAGAGAAAAACGCTTTAACCAAAATTCTGCCAGGCACTAATCACTACGATGTAGATTCTAACATGAAATTTAATTAACAAGAAGCGTATATTCAGCAGTGAACATAGTAGTGAAGCCAATAGCACACTACTGAGCTCGATCTTCAGCTCCATTATTTTCTTATTCATTAAAAAGTTCATATTCCATTTGCATTTCTTTAAAATGTGATTCCCGTCTTTATAATGAACTATACATATGACAGAAAGTCATTTCTCTCTCAGGTTTGTCTCTTGCGCTGAGACAAGTCAGTCCAGTATTTGTCGAGCTGATTCCATAATGGCGATTAAGATCTCAACGAGGACTGTTTCATTTACGTCTATATTAATGTTTTATTAAATCACATAAACAGCTGCACCTGTTTCCTTTAGCGGTGGACATGCGTGTGTGATAACATCGCGGGCTGACCATTTTTTCGTGTATATTTCGCATATTTGTGGACACTCTATTTTCTTCATACTAAGTAAAATACTTTTAATACTAATAACTATAATCCTTTTGTATCATATAATTAAGAGGAACATAAATAAAATATTACTTAACTATGACACAGACGCTCATGCAAACGCCTAACTCCAAATACTTTATAGCGTTATGATATTTAAGGATGTCTGCTTTGTTATAGACATTGGTCTTACCGAGGTTCATTCCGGGTCACAGGTAGAAATTTCATGCCGACAGCGTTACTTGCACGTGAACGTGAAAATTCACCTGCAACACATTAAAATTCTACGTAGGAATCGTTTCATAAGTCCCTGCTCTCATTACGGACACCACAGGAGTCTAAATTATGTTAGTCTTCTACAAGCTACCAAAGAAGATTTTCAATAGGTCTGTTTTTGAAGACCTGGTTTCCTTAAACTTCAAACTCCAGAAACATGCCAATGCTGGTGGATATCGATTAGTAGTAATGGCGATCGAAATCACCCCGTCAATGTTTAAATTTGTATGTTATTAGTGACGTGCATCCACTTCAGAGCGGAAAGCACTTTGCTGTGAATGCTGTCAATAATCGTACACATTTATAGTGAAACGATTTTAATGGATCTCGGACGAATGTTTTCGCCCGAAAATAACCCCACAATGTCATTACTGCGCTATTTATAAATAAACGTAAAAACTTCATTCTTACACCATTCGACGTCCGGACATTCCACTTGTATTTAATAACAACGATAAATTTTCATATGGCGTGGGCACAATTGTCTATGAATGTGGTCCAATGGACCCACATCGATACAAGTTATGACTCTAAAACAATAGCTCTTAAAGTTCAATTTTTACTGTAGCAAATCGTCAAGATGCACTTGCGAAAAACACTTTCGAACTAAACCGCGGGTATTTTAGAGTTTACTTTTGAATATAACGGTTTCGAACAGAAAACTGCTACAAATACTAGTGTTACAAATTACTTTCAACCTTACGCACGTTTGTTTAGAGTACATTGCAGCTTGTGCGGTTTTCAACTGGTTGCAGCGTCACTATTGTTTCTCGATTTGCCCCGAACATTACTTTTTATAGTCTCGAAGTCGTTTCAATGTATTTCCTTTGTCTATTCCGCGCCAGTTTGTATGAATTGCTGGAACTAATGCCAGGTTTTTATCTGCGTTATTGCTTCTTATTTTATACGCCCCTTTGGTTTATTTCGACCTGTGGAAGTATGTGATGGTGTTCATCGATTTGATAAGCTACGTTCAATTGTAACACATGATCTTAATATTATAAGAGGCTACCTTCCTAGCGCCCGTTAATATTGATGCTGTGGTAGTATATGATTCGCGAACAGGCCCATACTTCACCTAATGTTATATTGAAAACACTATGTCGCAGCTAAGATCAACTACATTGCCCTTGCTGACCCCAACGATTAATAGCCTAAATAATACAGTCTATAGAATAGAGAGATTGATACATTCGAACACCTTATATGAACTTTATGAAGCAAATTAATGAACTAATTTTATATTTAATTTGTATGGATTGCTAGTGAACAAGGAATGTTTTATAAATCTATTAGTAGGATCATCCTAAGCTACATGATTCTTTTGAGCATTTTTAACTATTGCCTATACATTTGGAAAAGTTTCATCCACGCTCTGTTAAAAATTCGGCCACTATTATATATAAAATCCGATACAGTCTTCATACCGGTGCTATCACAGTCGAAGATTTAAATACCTAAATGATTTAAAAAGTCGTTACAATAAAATATACAAAAGATTAATTAAACCAACATTTTCAATCGATTCTTTCAACAAGACCAATTGAACCGTGCCTTAAGGTGTCCAGAAAATGTGTAGGAGCCTCATAATGTTGAAGAATAGTCTCTGAACAACATGTACAAACCAATACAACTAAAAATTAACAATGATTATACAATTTCATCCTTACGTCAAGACAATAAGAGCCATATTAGTACGTTATCAATATTTATGTGGGTAGGAATTGTTCTGCTCACTGTACAGTCGTTTGCTGGACGATGTATTGCCAGTAATTACCGGTTGCAAAGGCGTATAGGGTCTGCAAATTATTTCTATTTTCAACGCGAGATCCTTAGCTTTTGTGACTTTTATTTGAATTATTGATATTATTGTGAAAACGTTGTATGCAATTTTGTATTGTGCTTACAATGTCCTATGATTAGACGTACATTTTACAATCGTGAGATTATACGCAAAGAGCGATAATAGATTTTTGGAGTACGTGCAATCTGTTTCGTGAGATATAATATACATCTTCTTTAACAAGTAACAAACTCTTCTATAGAGTAGTCTAGAAGTAACGAACAGATGGGATGTTATATAGATCTTGTATTTCAGAAAAATCTAACATATTCAAGATTTCCAATATCACAAACTGAAGGTCCACCTAAGATGAGTCGCATTTAGATTGTTACACCTAAAGTTTTAATTTGAAGACTAGATGTCATAACATATAGCATTTTTTACGTTGGCGAAATTCCCAATTGGTGCTCCAGTTCTTAAAGTTATGTAGGAGGTTTACCCACTAAAACTTCTTAGCGACCGGTCAACGCATATTAATGGAAACTAGGATCATCATAGAAATGTACTGGTATCTGTGTATATGCTTAATTTTTCATCTAACCAACAAATCTAAGACATAGGTCATAAAATTGTACAATTTAAAATGGCAATAATAATCGAAACAGCTTAAACTTTAGTCATAGTCTTCCAGTTCCCAACTGTGAAATATTATGTGTAAAGTGTAAACCGATATTAACGTAATATGAGCGTTGGGTAATAGGTCATTCCGAGTAATATAATTTATATGAACAAGAATAAAGGCCATTAAAACACGAACAAGACCCTTCACGATCAAATAGTTCTGTTTTTTCGCGCCAATGCTCATATTTGGCGGTCCAGTGAAGCTTATCGGGTGAAGTCACGCGTGGCTGGATTCCAATTAATTATTATTTATTGATGTTGCCACCATATTTGATTTAAGTGCAGACAGATTAATGTTTTTCTATATACATATAAGTATTGTACATATACTCGTACGTTTGCAGTGTACATTATACACAAAGACAGATGTTAAACGTATTTCAGCACCAGTTGAAGGTGTGTCGAATAAGATTTCTGATAATAAATACCTTATGAGCTAGCCTGAAATTAACGTCATAAAGGTTGATTTATAAAGTCAAAAATATATTAAGAAAGATTATGAAGCGCAAAATGTTTAACTCCCACTGGTATAATAATAAATAATAATATTAGAGTAGCTATTTATTATTAACATACCTTTACGGCTACTCTCTTGCAGGATAGGCAATAATATTAATCACTATCATATAATAAAGAGCGCTTCGTAATACAATCCAAAGCTAACACTGTTTTAAAACAAATTATGAACGATAAGAATCGTACCTTATAAATGAAACGAACGACAAGTCGTTCTTCATAATCGGTTACTCGTGACGTGACCCTAATAGTCAGTAATTTTCAAATCGTAAACATGTCTACCCTATACTTACTAGAGTGAAAGTACAGTCGAGTTATAAATCAGAAATACAATGAGCTAAGATTACTGCTTCATTTGAGATTTGAGTCATCGCCTGTACTTGATGGAGGGTTAGCAAAAGGCGTTCGAATGAAATTGTTTGACAAAGATTAATTTGAGTACTTATAAAGCAATTTGATAAATGATTTTTAATTATTGCTTCAGTGTATTTAATTTACGTTCCTAATTAGGTTGGCGGATAAATACCTATTGTTTTTGGACAGGCGCGTAGAACTTTTCAATAAAATTGAAGGAATAAGATTTTTGAAGTTGTACAAGTATATAAAATTTTTGAAGTTTATGGAATTATTATCATTATGTAAAGTTCAAAACAAGTATTATACATATATTGGTATCGCAGTTTAGCAGTTTTTCCCAAATAAATGAAATAATAAAGAATTTTAAAACCGCCTTAGCAAACGTAACCAAGGACGCTTTCTAGCTGACTGAAGTGACGATATATGGAAAGTGGCTGGCAGTGGTTGGACGAAGAGCTGAAGATTGAGTTCAGTGGCGCCTTTTGGCGTATGTCTAGCAATGGACAAAAGGGAGCTGATAATGACGAATGAAGAACCGATTTAAATAATTAGCTTATTTTTATAAAACGATATTGTGAATTTTTCGGGCATTTATATAGTTTTGACCGTTCCCGTGATATCAGATACAAATATGTTTTAAGACATTACAATAAATACATCCGTCAACGTCAACGTTATCACTGTAAAATATGACGTTTTTTTTATAATTCTGATGTAATCATATTTAATATCATAACTAAGTAATTTATTTAATCCAGATTAATGAAATCTTACTCATATATCGGTAAACATGATAACAAACATGCTCTCTGTCTGCCCCGTAATGGTCTTGGCGTGAAATTATGTATGTATAGTACTTAGTTGTGTATGTACAAAATTGTACATAAAGTAACATCACGCCTGTAATCCCCGAGGCGGTAGGCAGAGGAGTGTAATACACTCATACGGTTCACAAGTCACGTTTACGCCCTACATGTAATAGATGGTGAGCCTATTGCTATACTTACATCGGTTACAGTTCCAGAGTCCGAACCACTTCTTGCAATTTCCCCCCGAAAATGTTAGTAATATTGCTATACTTACATCGGTTACAGTTCCAGAGTCCGAACCACTTCTTGCAATTTCCACCCGAAAATGTTAGTAATATTGCTATACTTACATCGGTTACAGTTCCAGAGTCCGAACCACTTCTTGCAATTTCCAC
>DWMG01005004.1:0-10509 GCA_018244855.1 Elbella merops | reverse complement strand
TTTCTTGGTCTTTATCGCAATGTTTTTCCAACGTAGCAAAGTCCACTTGCTTGTCATCCATATCTTCTAAGACAATGTTCCCCGCCCAATTAACGTCACCGCAACAGTTTTCAAAAATATCTCTTAAGTGCTCTTCATTTTTATTCGGAAACATTTTTCTGAATCGAATGAAATGTTTCTCTTCGTTTTTGCATCTATGTGCCGCCGTTATATAAGAAGGCTCATTTGTCATACTACTTTTATCAAGTGTGCGATTATCAGGAATCTGTTCAATGGAATTAGGCACGTAATTTATGTTTATATCTCTAGGTAAAACTGCAACAATCTTATATTGATTTATATTCGGATCGTCCGTGTCTCCAACTTCCATTCGTGTCCCTGCGGATTTAGTTTCAATAACTCTTTTAGAAGGTTTTAAATATACATTATTATTGTCAGTCCATGATGGCATATACATACTTATTTTCCTCCAATCGGTAAAATGATTCAGAGCATGAACTTTTGGTTCCTTTTCTGGAGATTTCTTCGTCCTTGGTGGTTTTGAATCGGTGCTAATATTAAGTTTTGTTTCGTTTCGAATCACTCTATTATCTTCATCCCAAGCCTCTCCATTATCCCATTCCTTCTCAACTTTTTCAAATTCTTCTATTTTTTCGTTCAATTCTTCAAAACTAGCCGACTGCGATACCTGACTAGTTCGATTGTGGTTCTGATCAAAATCAATAGCTTCGTGTTCATCATATGCTCTTGTTGTTTCTACTATGTTAACATTTAGTGGAATTTGATCGCCAGTTTCCAAACTTTGTGTTATATATTGATCTGTATTAATGGTAAGATGGTTTATCTTATCAATCAAAACATGATTTGTGGGTTCTGGCACTATGTCATTCTGAATACTAGATTCTTGCTCACTAGTAGAATTTTCGTTGAGAGCTTGATCACAGTACAAATTATTATTCCCTGAATTCACTTTATCTTCTTGTTTACTACTTTCAGCTTTTTCAAGTTTTAGACGTTCTTGCTCATTATTATATGGTTGAGGAGCACTTGTCTTGAGATCAGTTTTTATATTTACTAATGGCTTATTCATTTGACCTTTTTCTTTCATTGATGTTTTTGATTCAACTTCTAAATGTGGTATTATTTCTTTAAACCTAGGAGTATTGTTACAAGGTAAGGAAAGTTTAGGAATATGTCTCAATACTGGAGGTTGCATTCCAACAGGATAACGTAAATTTAAATATTTCATTAAAGAAGGGGATGAAATATGTGTGGATAGCAAATCCAACATTCTCTTGATGGTATTTTCTGGCACTCCATGTTTATTTTTTGCCATTAGCCCATGTACAGAGCGTGCCCAAGATGTGTTGGGTTCTACTATTTCTAATAAATAGCCATTGAAAACTCCACATCTAACATATGGTTCAATTTCCCAATATTCAATATTTGTGTTGTCAATTATAACAGGACTAACACCTTTATCTAAGGCCTCTATCGCTCTTCTTTGATTCCATGTATGGGCTTCAGGGAGGCTAAATTTATCAAATCGATATACACCTGCTTTGTAAAAAAAATCATCAGTACTGAAAATATGCAAGTGTTCAAAATTAGCGCCAACTGTTATTTCTACTATTTGTCTTGCTAAATATGACTTTCCACTTCCAGGAGCTCCTCTCATAATTATCAAATTCCTTGTTCCCTGATTATGATATGTCATAATGTCCTTTATTTGATTTGTCCAAAGATTATGACCAATTCTAATACTTTTATGTGGTGTAAGATGCACAGTCTTATTTGTATGTTGTGAAAATGCACCTGTATCTTTTGATGTTGCAGCTCTGGCTATAGACATAGATAATTTCTTTTGAGAAGCTATCATTCCCGAAGTATCACTTCCTGATTTTTTATATGTTTTTGGGGCAACGGAACCATCGTTCTTGTGACCTTTTTTTTTCTCGAGGCGACTGCTATTTTTCTTGTTTTGAATACTGGCTGTTTCTTGTACGGCAATCTGTTCTTCATCACCAGGACTTGTCATCGACATAATTGCATTTGCTGCACGATTTACTGTAAAAGAAAAATACATTTACAAATATAATAAGTATAGTCCGTTATTTTTTAAAGTGCATTATATGATAATATTATTAGTATTAAAAATAAAATTATTATAAGTCCTTTTGAAATTGATGAGTTTTATTGGAAAGAAACTATATTGATGCAGATAACGCACTAGAAGATAAAAAGTAATATGTAAATACTGGTACCAGGTACCAATCATCACACCACTCTTATCAATTGAGGGTTTTGATCAGATTAAAATAAAATCTTGGGGTGGCACATCCAAAGCAAATAGGCAGGGGATTGCAGGTAACACAAATTCATATATGTTATAATATTGTCCCAAAATTCAACGATAAGCCGGCACCAGAGGATGGACCTACTCATGACTACTCAACAAAATATAAAGAAAAAAATATATCTCCATATGATTTGAAATTATAAGAAAAGAAAATTCTCTAAAAATGTGATATTTTCCTTATGATATTTCTGCCTACTATATTCACAATGTAGAAGATATTTCTGATTTATATTTTATATCAGCTAGCTAAGTAGGATAGCTATCAAACACAATCATTAGATATGCTAAAAATACCGGTAGTCTTTGCATAAAAAAAATAATCAAAATTGTTAAATCAATAAAATTTTTAAACATATTTACTTTCAGTCCACTTTCACTCATTGTGGTGTAAAAAATGAGTATGGACAATACTAAGGCAAGTTTTTATAAAAATTGATCTATTTCTATTTCTATATCAAATATCAAAGTTCGTAAATTGTCATTGATAGTAATCGCTTTTACTATTTGCTCAAAACAGGTTTATTATTACAAATTCTTGGATTTTGTATGGGATGTGTGTGTCAACAATTACATTTAGAAGTTGGAGAGAGAGAAATTATACATTAGACAGAGATAGAGATATTCGTTGTTCGATGCCTAAATTTTGGGACACTCTGTATACAATAATACTGAGCATAGATAATTGTATTGTCATTAGAACTAAAGATTGTAAACTGAATTTAAGGTAAATTGGTCAAAATGTCAATTAATAAAGTTGATCCAAAAGTAAAGCCTAAAAACCTTTTAAAATAGGTCTATGTTATTATATTTAAAGATATAGACCAAATAGTTGTTGACAAATTAATTTTTTGTCTACAATTTTTTTTAAGGCAGTCAACTCATGACCTTAGGTTTAGGCAACACTTTAAACTTAATTTGAGTCATTTGCCTGGAGTGTTTTGTATTATGATGCCACACCTCTAAGAAATTAAAAAAAAACTACCAAACTCTACCAGACAAATCAGTCTGAGAACCATGTAATGGTCAGTACTATTTCTACTATTAGGGAGACTTTACTTGAAATAACCGGCATCGATAAACTAAAGCGTTCTTCTCAACAGTTTTAATCTATGAATGTGTCCATTAATTACAACTTATAGACTGCAATTTTTTTCCAAAAACATATTGAGTCACACGGTACAGCATATAAGTACATCGGAACAATAATTGTTACAACATGATATGCTCAACAACTAAAAAAATCTTCATATCACTAAGTCATTGTTATGAACTGCAAATAATAATATGAATTTATTCCAATCTGATAAAGCACACACTGTATAAGTTGTTATTAATGATGACAATAATTAATAAATGTAATTAATGATTAGTGATTAGACAAATCAACTCAATTTTTTACAGTTTTAAGCTATAATGTCCTCAGACATAAATTATATCATCATTTAATAATATCTTTTACTAATCTATCAACAAATTTACAACAATTACAACCACAAATGATCTACATAATATGCCCTCCAAAACAGACACATGTGCCAATTAACCATAATACTCCTGTACATAAAATGAATTCCTTGAAATAAGCAGCACAATTGTTACATTTTCACATATGTGCTCTTCATATAAATCATGTTACAGTGCAACATTATACCAGAGGTACTCATAATTTACCTATTGTTATTTAAGGGTTCATCTAGAGTGAATTTTTTATTTATTTATTAGGATTAACAAACAGTAAGCAACAAAGATTACAATTAAATAGGTACTGTACAGATTTAAGTAGGTACTGTACTATGTCGCTAACCAACACCGTTAACCACAGATTACTATAATAATAGATAACAATATTATTGAAAGTGGAGGATTACAATATAAGGTTTAACTGCTCTCACAGACTATTCTACAGAAATAGTACGTACGTAGTACTTGTTTTTTGAAAAAGCCAGGACAAGTGTTTACAAGTCCAACTTTTTAAAGTTTTTATTATAGCTGAGCATCATCTGATACATAGGTGAGCGTTTACCAGCATTAGTGCGACATTTAGGAATAGCAAAAAATACCTTTTCTTTACGCACATATATTCTATGAGGTACAGTATAATATAATTTATCATTAAGAGGTATGCAGTCGTATTTACCATAAATACCATAATAGCGTAAATGTCATATAGAAGAATCGATATAAGCTGAAGGCGTCTAGTTTTAAGCGTTTGTATATTATACTTGCACGGGACTATGGTCTCGTGTCGGCAGAGTCCGAGTCATCCCCTATTGCCCGTGTTTAGTTTGCAAGGTTTGCTGTTGCTGTTGCCTGTTTACAGAACATGGCTCTATGTTTGATTTATATGAAAATAGTTTTATACTTTGAATAACATGGAAAAGATTTCCGAGTGGAATTGTAAAAGAACGCAAAAACTGTTTTATATTAGTACGTGCTAATTTTAGTTTTATGGTCGCCATGTTGGCGTTATTATACAAAAATGAGTAAACCGTAACGTAACCTTGCTCTGGAAATAAAATTAATTTAATGAAATAAATGTTGAGGCACGAGTACACATTCGTCCGTACGTTGATTATTTATTTAATCGAAACATCCAATTTTATTAAAAAGGATTTAGGTATCTTTCGTGTGTATATTTTGTTAACGTTACTGCTGTGCGGATGACTATAATGAAAGTATTTCAGGCCCCTCAGCGGCCAGTTAATGTAGCAGGAACCGAGTGGGAGGGTCCAAGAGACGCGTTAGTATGCACGTCGTATCTTCGCCGTGGCGCTAAGGGACAATGCAAAAGACAAGGAGGCTTCTCTCCTAATAGATTTAATAAATCACTTATCTAAATACAGATAAATCGACTTGCTGATTTTAAATATGAAAGAATGGAAATCGCTGCGTTTTAAAGTTAATCGCTCACTTATAGTTCATAAAATTCTTGCCCATTTTGTTTCGTACTTCTTTAAATCTGCGATCAATAATTACAGAATGGCTCAAAAGTCAAAGGTCATCAAAGAAATTCTTGGCTGAACGTTAAATCGAATCCATGAAAACGTATAGCATCCAGTGCTTACTAAGAAGGTTTTTGTACATTCGTTTGACATAATGTTCTGACGAGCGGATGATTCCAAGTTTGAATCCACGCATATTTGAAAAGATATTCCACAAGTAACACGTTAATGAGCGATCAATTAATAGTCTTTCACATAGAAAATATATTCAGCCGTAAGTAGGTACAAGAACCTTGAGTCGAAATTACTTGCATCGATTTATTATTTCGATGATAAATCGAATCTCATTATTAGCAGCCAATCGGAAGTAATAACCTGCTTTGTAATTCGCAAAGCAATTTGTACTGCTCATGTGAACCATGCGCCTGGTGCGGGTAGGCGTAACATTTTATTGTTAGCGGTACTTCCTTCACATAATTAGAAAGGAATTATCGGACTATTGTTACCATGATACAGCATTATTATTACGATACATATTCAGTTCAGGACAAAGTGACAAAAGGTTCATTATTAAATTGAGGACAATTTATTTGTTTGATTTTAACATCTGTATAAATATATCTTGTCTTGACTTAAAGGCATAATAACAAAAATTATTTAGCTATCCAGTACACGGTATATCGAATTGGGAACCTTATTTACATATAAATTGTGCATATGTATTATATGTATATAGTCTTATCTATACGACAAGGTGGGCGTGAATGAACCTCCATATCATGAGATGCTTCGTTTAGGCGTATATACGAATAATATTATATTAGCGTACTCACTTGTGCGTTTGTTAATATGGGTAGTGGAACAACATCCTTATTCAACGCATTATAGCGTTGTCGCCTTGTTGGGAACACATCTTCGAATGTCCGAAGGCGGGAGCGTGCTTTGGCAGGCTGCGCCCTAACGCGTACTGCCAGCGACTGGTTTAGTCCCCTCTTACGAAACCTTGGTATCACGGTATCGAGAGATGTATTCTCAATCCACCTTGACACAGATATACTGGTTTGTAATTACTGTACGGAGGTACTCATACAGGGTTTTAAATAATGCATATTGTAACATTTTTCAATCATAATATGGGTAAGACGAACTTTTAAACAATGCGTGCTTCGTTCCACTACTACAAGCTTTGCGTGCGTTACGAAGCACAAATGATACCCTTATTTACTGTACTTATTATAGAACGTCTTTTTTGGTTCCATCTGAAACCTCCAAGTTTCTAGACCGACTGCTTGAGGATACGAATCTAGGTTTAGTTGCTAAATTTATTTCGCATAGCGGCCTTGACCTGTATTTATATAGTATCCTAAAGTCCTCAATAGATTTAATTTGATATTCATACGAATACATTCGTTTACATGTGTAGATATATACGAGTAAGCTTAATAATTAGCGAAGTTTCTGAGGCAGTTCATGCGTAGCTACTTACTTTAGATAAGAAACGTTAATTAGTGCAGGCCAGCTCAGAGTCGGCCGCTGCACGTGGCCGGACCACTTAAATATTCAACGAGGGCACGCGCTCAATGCCCTCGTTATCTTTTAATTCACTATCAGCTCTACTTGCAAGGGTTTTTATTACTCTTTATTGGAATTCACAAAGAGCGTTTGCCTAACAGTAAAAATACAGGCGATTTTATTTAAAATACAGAAGTGAAGGAGAAGTTTTTCATTGGATTAGATATCCTCACAAATATAACATGTTTTGTTGAACGATTTCTTTGGTTTCCAGTTTTTTAGTATTCGTACATTTTGAGTTTGTGCTAATTATCATCTAAACGTTTTATGTATGTGACAGGTAGTGTATATCGTATCGTATTAAGCGAAATTGTCAATATTATGAGAACAGGAACAATTAGAGAACAGGTGTTGACCCTTACCTACAAATTTATTTTGTGTTTTATGCTCGACCATTTGATCTCGATATAACTTTCAATTATAAACCTGACTTTATTATGTACCTCACAGAACTAAAGTTAGTATTAAGCAAGGATTTGATATGCTTTATTAATTACATAAGAAAATTTAATTACCAGTATATGTATTTCATTGTCATAACATAATTATTAGTAAAATTTCAAATATATGGGTAGAGTAATCCAAGTTAATTGATTTTTTCAACCCATTACGATTCCACTGTTGGAATACGGGTCTCCTCTCATATTGGGAGGGTTAAGGCCATAGTCTGCCACGCTGGCCAAGTACGGGTTGGCAGACTTCACACACCTTAGAAAATATTTTTTTTTTATAAATTCTAAGGTGTGCAGGTTTCCTTACAATAGTTTCCTTCACCGTTAGCAAGTGATATTTAAATTTAAAACGCACTTTTTGTAAAGAGGTGCGCGCCATGGGTTTGAAACCGTCACCCCTGGAGTGAGGGGCTGAATTCTTAACTATCTATCACTGCATTAGGCAATTTTTTCATGCATTTGGCTGTTAAACTAACATTAGGCATTTTTTTCTTCTAAAATTTAACTAATTGACGCTTACCTTCAGATTCCACAGATTTCAGTACCACATCGTAGCAAAAACATTACCTGTTGATACACACCACGCGAAACTGGATCAAAGATTAAAGATTCAATAGAAGGTAAATTCTAATTAAACTTCAAAAACTGCTAGCACTACCTACATATGTGCATCTACATAATGTTATAAATCTCTAAATGTTTTTGATAAAACTTTTGCAATTGACTCATTGTCCACCTATTTGAAAATATCGTATTTATAACACCATGAATAGATTTTTTCTCTTCTCAAATTGCTTCTCATAATACTATATTTAGGCGGACAAAGGTCTGATGACAGTTTTTTATAGACAAAACATTCTAAGATATCGTTTAGAGAAATTTAGTAACACCCATAAAATTTATTTTTACCTTAAAACCATGATTTGTCTTCTTTATGTCTTTAAGTCAAACGAATCGATGACGACTGTGTTTTGTAAACAAAGGAAGCCGCGACGCTTTTAGGTTCTTTGCACCATGAAAGATTCAATGTATTAATTAAATTTCATTAGTGTTTGGATCTGAAAAGAAATTTGACTCGGTGCAACCTTAAGGATTTGTTAAGGGAGAAGGAACGAATCTCTGGGTAGTGGTAATTATAGTTCAATGCCAATTCCATCATGTTGTCGATACAAATCATCGTATTTGTATATTAGTAGTATTTTAAATAAAATATTACTAAACAGAATGTTCAAATGTATAGAAGGATTTGAACAGAAAATTTTAAATAAAAATAATCGACCCATTATAATTCCACTGTTGGAATATAGGTCTCCTCTCTTATTGAGAGAGCTAAGGCCTTAGTCCGCCACGCTGGCCAAGTACGGGTTGGCAGACTGTACACACCTTAAATTTTTTTTTTTATAAATTCCAAGGTGTTTAGGTTTCCTTACGATGTTTTCCTTCACCGTTAGCAAGCGATATTTAAATTTAAAACGCGCTTTTGTAAAGAGGTGCCGCGCCATGGGTTTGAAACCGTCACCCCTGGAGTGAGGGGCTGAATTCTTAAGCACTAGGCTGTCACTGCTTGCTATCGATGCTAGCCTTCTTCCTTTTCTTTCTGTGAGGAATCCCGTGCTTAACATTGGAACGACAAAAGGGCCGATGATGATTTGAAAGCATTTGTAACATATTGTCCAGAACGTATAAAAGAAATGTTGTCAAGTCGTGACTTCTGTCGTGAGCATTCTTTGCAAGGCCGGTGTCAGGCGCCCATGTCGTTGCGAAACTTTGCGCTACGGTCAGATGTGGAGCGATCTAAATATATGTGAAATCTCGTACGTTGACTCACCTCGCCCGTCCTATACCTTGCCCGGTCCTTTCCTTTACTATACAGTAACAGTTAGTGAGCTATACATTTTAAATTAGTGCACATCTATCTTATTTCACAGACCTCGCAATGGTTTTAGGTTTTGGTATATCTTAATAATAAATATTGCACTGTAATAAATTTGAAGCTTGGTTTAGATCGATTCTATATCACAGACCATATAATGATTTTAAATTTTGGTAGATTTTCATACTAAGAATTGCACTTTCGTCCGTACATTGGTAATAAAAAGATAATTCTTCTTTGAAATGATAAATAAAGATACTGTCGCAACTTATTCCAGTTATTTAATTCCGAACTGTTCCTATTCACACGTTTGAAAAGGCATAAAAATAGTTTTTATCACCAATAGCTCAAACCATCATGCCCTCAAGCATAACGCTGATTCACTTTACTACCTCTGAGTCCACAGTTGCTTCCTTTTCTCCTTTCAACACTAAACAATTCGGTATCGGTGTCGATTTCTAAAATTATACCTGGACTTTCTACGACAAGGTCATGTTGAGCAATAGCAAATAGTGCTACCATGACCTTATACTTTGTCACGAATGGTATTGTATTATTTCAAACAATATATTTTAGAGAAAGTCATTAATTTCTTTAACGCATATGACATAATTAAAACATATGACATAATTAAACATAACATAATAAATAAATATGACATAACGCATATGAATAAATTGCAATTGTCACAGTTAATAGGACAGGGTGCGATGGCGCTGATGGGGGAGGCCTATGTCCAGCAGTGGACTGAGATGGGCTGATGTTGATAGTTAATAGCAGTATTATTCCATTAGAGTAGAACTATCCCATTCAATAACAATAAAGAACAATGTCTGGCCTGATTGACAGGTTTCTGTAAAAAATAGTCGACACCTGTAGCTCTGGAATCGCTCTGGTAAATAATAATAATAATAATATTTATTCCCAAAAAACGAAGTAGGTACATGGATTACAAAAGTTATAAACAGCGATCACAGAGACATGTTGTCGCTTTGGTTGACCTCTGGCTCCCAGTAAGATTTAACTGCGCGATAAATCTTATTTTGGGTGCCTGAGTTAAGATGTAAATGCGCGATATGATTTCTATTGCAGATAACATTGGCCCGGTCTGAAGTGTACATTTAAAAAGGTTATGTTTACTTTAAGATACAAAAGCAGATTTTGATTAGACGAGTATTATGTAAAGTCATTTTGCTCAAGTCTATTTTTTGTTTTTTTTTTTTCAACCCATTAGAATTCCACTGTTGAAATACGGGTCTCCTCTCATATTGAGAGGGTTAAGGCCATAGTCTGCCACGCTGGCCAAGTGCG
>DWMG01005003.1:0-10510 GCA_018244855.1 Elbella merops | reverse complement strand
CGTAGAGTAATGAATCTCATTGACAATCGTTTCACTGAGCCGGATAGAAAATGCAAGCGAAACCTTCTGCATCTGCAGATGAACCGAGGCATATCGGTTTATGAGTCGAGGGAGAAGAAGTGGAGGAATCAGTATCATATGGGCTTGTGTAGAGCCATCTATTCACATAACTGGAATAAGTTGTTGTACTTGTTAAAAAAGTCTCCTATTTGGGAACACCAGACAGACAGACAAGATGAACTGGGTGTTTATGTGAGGGTATGTTAATTCTTTATCTTTATTTTTATTATTATTTTATATCTGATAAATCAATTGTTAGGAAGGAAAGAATAAAATCAATAATGGTTAATGGCAACTATACTCATCATCATTATCATTGGCCTATCTCAGTCCACTGCTGGACATAGGCCTCCCCAAAAAGGGGTTTATGCCTGTAGTCTCCAAGCTGGGCATGCTGGTTGGAGATTGTGCCTGTTTAGGCTATGCTGTACCACAATCAGCCGGTCATGAGAGCCTTGTCTGTTATAGCAGGGTGTATCATGTGCCTTCCTGAGATGGTGGTTGGAACCACTCACATCCCAAAATAATTATAAAAAAGAGCACACATGATGTGCACACATAAGACATTAACTACTTTTTCTAAATCAAATATTATTTTGTTTCTTTTAATTTCAGGCTCTGATAATTCTCCTGATGAACCATCCAAGTGCTAAGGAGCATTCTCTCTTTGACAGTTATCTCCACATGGTGATGTCCTGCAGGTCGGACCAGGACAAAAAGGCTGTTTACAAAGTTTTAATGTCTCTGCCAAAGAAATTATGTGGCAGATAGATTGTGATAACTTTTGCCACTTGCTTGAGAAAAGGTCAATTTTTATTTATTTATTTATTTATTTATTCTTTTGTAACACCTTATGCTAAGGGATACAAGGGCGTACTTAATGCCTAATGGCATTCTCTTCCAGTTTATAAAATTGATTTATATATGACTCCGAAGACAATTTGAGTTCAGAGAATTTTTTTGTTATAGGTGGCAGCATTTGAGAATGGGGGAACAAAAACTGGTTCACCATTAGTTTCCCGGCACACTGGGGCGTGGGCGTCGGGGGTGTGGCACGGGGCGTCGGCGTCCCCGTGCCACCCCCTGGCGACCTACTCGCCACGATATCCATGTTTGAACAACAAATTAAAGCTGAGCCCATGAGGTGAATCACTGTGGAATACCTTAATATTCAATTTATATAAAATCATTCAAATAAACAGTTAAATTTGGTATTGATTTTATTCAATTTAATCATTCCACATAATCCAATTTAATTATTGATTGTAATTTAATTAAATATTTTGTTGCAGTTTCTATACATCACATCCACACATACATCCTGGGCCTACAGCTATTGTCCGACCAGATTCAAACCATTCAATAATCAACATGAACCAACATCATCACATCCAAGAAGATTCTAAGGATAGTCTCATAATACAACACCAAGTACAACACCAGGAGCTGCTGGAACAGCACCAACAAGAAATGCAACAAGATGATGAGGTAGATAATGTGGGTGCTGCAATTTTTTAAAAATTTGATTTAGCAAATTTAATACTAATAAGATAGAAAGATTTTCCAATATCTTCTTTCTTTATCTTTTTTTTATGGAATAGGGAGCAAACGGGCAATATTCAACATGCCAATCTGTCTAGTTATGTACACATTTTCTGTGAGTGTAAATAGTTCACAAAACACAAGTAACATCAGTGTTCATCAAAACATTATATACATATCTTAAGTTGTAATTCAATTATCATTCCAATGGTGTATCCAACAATGTTTTAAATTACAGTTAAGCTTCAAAGGAATGGAGGACGAGGGAGTAGATATGGACATGGATGGTCGACAATGCTCACAGGTATAATTTTATGTACATAGATCTGGATTACAATAACATTATTTTATTTTTATACATAAACAATTACATTTAATTAATACAAACTACATATTATCAATTTTATTTACATTTAATTATAAGCTAAATAAATAGCTTAATATTTCCTGTTAATTTTCAATTAAACTTTCATTGCAAATTATATTTTTTAATTTTTTTAAAGGGCATGGGTGTTGATATGGGATCGGTTCAAACGAAGATGGAAATTTCGAATGGAGGGGGGCAATCAGTGCCGCGTTCAAAACCTCAGGCCTGCAAGGTGTGCTATTTTAATATCAATTACAGTGGCAAAATTCTAAATGCAAGTGCATACTCGAAATAATATTACTGCGCAATTTACACTTTCTACCTTCCTTCATTTCAGGTTTGTGGTAAAGTCTTATCATCAGCTTCCTCATATTACGTCCACATGAAGCTCCATTCGGGAAATAAACCCTTTCAATGCACGGTACGGATATATGTAACAATATATATTTTACTAAACGACGGTATTGTGGTTTTCATCTCCTGTAAAAGCTCATCAAAACAGTTTCACTTCATGTCAGCTGTTAATTCATAATAGCTTAAATAATGCCTTTTTTAACTTTAGTGCAGTACAATTTAAATGTGGATGTTAATATTTTTACTTCAATGTTTACTTTAATAAAATGGGTTACTGGTTGTTCACATTACAATCTATGTATATATATATATGGTGGGAAAAGTTATAAAATGTCATTTTGCCAATGTAAACAGTCATTTGACCTCTAAAATGTAACATCACGCCTGTAATCCCCGAAGGGGTAGGCAGAGGAGGGTAGTACACCCCCACGTTTCACCAGTTACGTTTAAGTCCCACAATGGAATAGGTGGTGAGCCTATTGCCATGCACCGTGCACACATCCAGACTCCGAGTCACTACTAGAAATTCTAAATTAGAAAAATCCAATAGTACCCGACCCGGGTTTGAACCCAGGACCTCCCGTTCGGCAGTCGCGCTTGTAACCATTCGACCAGCGAGGCAGTCAATTATGATTCCAATGATTTGAACTCTGTAGTGTTTATCACTTAACAGTTTCAGATAAATACATTTCTTGTATTTTATTGTTGGTCTACCTCCGTATTTTATTGGATATAATTTTATTATCAGGTTTGCGATGCAGCTTTTTGCCGTAAGCCCTACCTCGAAGTACACATGCGCACTCATACAGGCGAGAGGCCGTTCCAATGCGATCTATGCCTCAAAAGATTCACACAAAAGTCCAGTCTCAACACGCACAAACGTGTCCATACCGGTGAGTTGCTACTCCTTGCCCCGTTTAGGGATTTCGTTACGATAGCGTCTTGCCTTTTTCCAATACCGTTAGCATTCTATGAGTAGAATAAACAAAAACAAGATTATTCTTAGTAGGTATATTTAATATAACTACACAAATTTGTAGCTAATTTGATTCTATATTCTACTCTATGAATGCTATATTGCGTTTAGTTTTCCAATTTTATTTTTCCAAAAATGAATATTCAATTAGTAAACAAACCAAATGTGTTCTGTAAAGTAAAGGAGTCTATATAAAATATCTAGTAGTATTTTTGAGAAAGTATTTTTATTATTTAGTTTTATATAAACATTGGGACTGTTTTAGATATTCCAAATTTGAATAATATGGACTTCACTACTTTATACTAGAACTGGCATTATTCGAGTAATAAAACCACCTTTATATTAGAAATAATTAAGAGGTACTTATAATGTAATTTCCATATTGAAATTGGTCACCTTTGTGAATCTATGCTGAGGTTTGGTTTTCATTTTTCCCTATATTGTAATACAGAAAGTGTATTTATATTTAGGTATATTTGGTGGTTCATTCAAACTGGTTTTACTGCTACTTTTAATTTAACATTTTATTCGAGTGACTCGGAAGGAGGTGTACAATAGATTATGGAAGTTACATTACAAGTAAAATTTGAAAACTCCCATATAGAATTACAAATCGTCTATTGTACCATGAGGGGATTGTTAAGTGTTATTATGGAACCTAGAGACTTCTTTTTTCATATATTTTGATCAAGTCGACCTCCTCCTGTTTTCACAGTAACGAAGTGTGTGAATGTTAATTGAATATTTTTTTTTAAGTTGCAAGCCAAAAAAATTAATATTACACCTTTATTAACGCCCTGATATTTTGACATTTTTATTTTTATGTGATACAATTGTTGGTTTTTGTTCTTAGGCAAATATTTATTGTGGAAATGATTATAATATATTTTAGTATATATGTTTGGTATTCGAGGTATTGAATAGTTTATATGAAAGGTACCTTGTGTATATATTTATGTAGATTATATTTTGCATCACTAATAGGAGTTAGGCTTGTAATAATGTGTATAATACCCGGCCTCGGTTTGGAGCTTTTAAACAAACATATATGTACTATTTCCTGTAGATGTCCATAGATATTAGATTTTATAAAATTTACCTATTATAGTTTATCTGAACACGACACTGGTGCGACACACAGACTGTTCGTCGATTGCTTACAAATACATATGCTTAACATAAAGATGTGAATAGTTTTTGAGTTGTGTCACGTAATTAAAATGATTGATATAAGATCAGGGCGTGAGGGAGACAATCTGATGTGAGGTAAACAGGGGGAGGTACGGAACGTACAGTGGATCGAACCGCGCACGCGAGCGCGCGTCCATTGTGTGTTCTGGGCGTGGCTTGGATCATTAGCGTGCCTAAGTGTGAGTTGTTGGAACGTGGCCTGGCTTTTAGATGAGCACATGCGCGCGTTGATGGCGAAGGAGCGGCCCTACAAGTGTGAGCTCTGTCAGATGCGGTTCACTCAGAGCTCCAGCCTCAACCGACACAAGAAAATACACACGGGTGGGTTCACTTTTCTCAGCGCCCTGCCCGCCGCCCACTCGCTCGCTCCCGAGCGACGCAATGTACAATCGGCCCCTAACTGCTATGTTGATAGTAAAATATAAGCCATTATATTTCGTTCAGAGGAACACAGACACGCGCTGCTGGCTAAGGAACGCCCCTACCAGTGCGGCGTCTGCTTTGTGAGATTCACCCAGAAATCTAGTTTGGGCCGGCACGGGAAAATACATACCGGTGGGTATCTCTACCTACTGCATACTTGTGCGTGACGTCACCCCTTGAGGCAGACCGGTACACAGTTTGCGCGATTACCTCCCCCTGTACGTGTGTGAATGAGTGTTCTCGTACATGTAACTGTAACTGCTAGGTGTTACAATTAAAATGTTTGAGTGGATGCATATGGACTCTATATCGAACTCGTATACCTTATAGAGGAACACAGACGAGCCCTGTTAGAGAAAGTGCGGCCGTACCAGTGCCACATCTGTTTTATGCGCTTCACTCAGAAGTCCAGCCTGGGCCGACACGGGAAAATACACACTGGTAGGCAACTTGCCCTAAAATCCTTAAGTAGAGAATGAATTTGTTAATCTAGAGCTCACGTTATTAGGCACTGTCTTATTTGAGTGTGCTTCGTGCGGAGCGGTTGTTGGAGCTGAATTTTGTTGATATTTCTAGAGGAGCACATCCAATCGCTGATCAACAAAGTGCGCCCCTATCAGTGCGACATCTGTGACAAGCGGTTCACGCAGAAGTCCAGCCTTGGCACTCATAAACGTATCCATACTGGTGGGTCCCTTGCTCATTTTTAATTTCTATACTCCTCTGGTCTCTCAGTCACAATTGAAAAAATGTACTATTCATATGACGATACTACATAATGCTCTTGTGGCTCTGACACCATTTTTGTGAATAGTTTTAAGGGCTCCCAAACATTTGATTTCCCTGATTTTTTTTCTTTTTGTATTGCAAGCTGTTGACACGGTTAGCGATTTGGAAGTGTTTGTAATTGATCAGTATCAGTAAATTGGTATCAGGATTGTAATAGGTGGACCGCGCTCAAAAACTATTCACAAACTTTTAACAAGTAAAGCATGTGAACGTTGTGAGGATTTTAAGTTTTTAAGTAGGTGAGACTATGTTTGATGGACAAATAACATTGTTAAAATTCCCTCATGGTAGTGCATCGAGAAGCGATCGGTACTCGTGTTAATGTTGACTGGAATTATTTGTCCATCGTGGTTTTGTTTTGTTTCTCTGTCCCCCCGCGTCCGTGCGTGGCGGCGCAGGGGAGCGGCCGTTCCAGTGCACCGTCTGCCTCAAGTCCTTCACGCAGAAGTGCGCGCTCAATTTGCACGAAAAAATACATACGGGTTAGTAGCCCACATATACATACTACCGCATCCCTATCCGATACGATTAGCGACAGCCTGCGACTCGACGCAGCCCACACTTCATTTAGCATCATGCTTCGTTTCCTATTTTTCCGTTGCCCGCCTAACCCGTTGTTTTTACGTTCCCTATATTTCAAGCTTTCGTATCGTTGCTTCCGACTAACCTCTCTCTCGATATCTGTAACTCATTAAATGCGCGCTTGTACACTTCTGCACTTACCGTTGTCGTTATATCCTATCATTATTATTTCCACCGGTCATACACCCCGTCGCCTATCCCGCACGGTCATTTCGGTGGTTTTAGTACCTATGCCATTATTGTACTCATCATTTCTTCATGAATATTAATTCTTTCACAAAAGCGGTAATGCAATCGCTGCAATGACGCAATATTGGCGCCTCGGTACCTTCATCCGGTATCGGATCAAAATTGGGGTTCGGTCCATATCTGGCAAAGTAGCGGGCGCGGGCGAGATTGGCAGCGGGCGGGCGGCCAAGGGCATCGTTGCCGATTGCGTCGCGCGACGTGCGTTACTCGCTTTTGTGTTGCACTGGGCGCAGTGCAAGGGCGCCCTTACTCGTGCGGGCAATGCCCGGCTGCGTTCGCCCGCCGCCCCTACCTGGACATTCACATGCGCACGCATACAGGCGAGCGGCCCTATCAGTGCGACGCCTGTCTCAAGCGCTTCACGCAGAAGTCCAGCCTCAATATACATAAACGGACGCACACAGGTGGGTGACAGCCGCGGGCCGGACTGGCCCCCCGCCCGCCCGCAGCCCTGCGCTCGGTTCGGCCTCTCCTCCAAATCTATCTCGTTTCGTTGCTTTCGTTGGCCGCTGACGGCGTCGGTGACGTAGCTTAACCCGGGTGCACGAAGATTTGGAGCGGAGCGAGCGGCGAGCGGCGACCAGTCCGCGCCGCGACCTCCGTAGTGCGAGGGCGGCTAGCGTCCTTGCGGGCTCGCCGCTGCTATAATATATGTGTTGGGCACCAGTCCAGGGCAGACCGTTCCAGTGCCTGTCGTGTCCAGCCGCCTTCACCTGCAAGCAATACCTGGAGATTCACACGCGCACGCACACCGGCGAGCGGCCCTATCAGTGCGACATCTGCCTGAAGCGCTTCACTCAGAAGTCGAGCCTCAACATCCACAAGCGGACGCACTCAGGTACGTGCCGGCGCGGCTCGGAGCGGGGCGGGCGCGGCGGGCCGCGGCGGCTGCCACTCAACCGTCGTTTTGTTTGCAGTGCAAGGACGGCCCTTCCAATGCCTGCAGTGTCCTGCCGCCTTCACCTGCAAGCAGTACCTTGAGATCCACAACCGTACGCACACTGGCGAGCGGCCCTACCAGTGCGACGTTTGCCTCAAGAGATTCGCGCAAAAATCCACACTCAACATACACAAAAGAACGCACACAGGTTAGTCGCTTGCCGAGCATTTATGTGTAAAAGTAATCTTGACAATGATATTAACCATACCATTTTAGTCTTACATTCATTATATAATTTTGACATTTATCTATCAAAATCTCAAAATTAATACAGTATATTGCATTAATTTAACCAATTTACTTTCATAAAGTCCCAAATATTTGATGACTACATATATTTTGCTTCTAATGAAAAATGTGAAATCAAAAAATCATTGTCAAGACTGCACAAGTATAATTACGTCTAATATTTAAGATCATTAGAAGTTTAAAGTTGTCGGTGCCACATACGAGGAATCATAAAATATTTGTGAGTACTGCTATGAGATGCAGGTACTATACGATAGGATAAAGGGGGGGGGGGGGGGTAATAAGGAGTTCGAAGCTCCACCTTATGAACAAAAAGCCCTTCTGGCAGGGGAGGTTGTTGCCCATTAGTGGACAAAAACAGGGTGATAATGATGATGATAGGCGAGAGAAACGAAGATGAGAGTGACTAATGTTGAATACTGGTTAGAGCAAGGGCGGCCGTACCAATGCGTGGAGTGCCCGGCCGCGTTCACTTGCAAGCCGTACCTGGAAATTCACATGCGCACGCACACTGGTGAACGGCCCTTCGAGTGCGATGTGTGTTACAAGCGCTTCACGCAGAAATCCACACTCAACATTCACAGGCGAATCCACACCGGTATGATTGATACGCGACCGTATATTCTAATACTACGACGACCCGTTGCCGCCAGGAACACACATGTCCCTTTATAATTAACATGCTACATATAACATATTCTAATTCTTTTACTGTATTCTCTTTTACTCTAGTCTTTTACTGTATCAATTTAATTTTATATTTAAAGTGATTTCGTGAGTTATTATTGTAAATCGACATGATCGTTTTTGGCCGCAATATATATAAAGGACAAGTTACATTTGTATTTGTAAAATAAGTGTTCGCCTATATGTCAAAAATTCTAAACATTGGTATATAAGAGAAAGTTCGATTTCGTTTTTCAGCACATAACAATCGTTATCATTTAACAAATGCATCTTGTCCGATCGCTTAAAGCACAGAGGTGTTTAATCCACACACGCTGCATTGAATAAGAGCTTATGTTTTTGTGTGAACGTTTCTCATCGTGTTTGGAAGATATTGCGTAGAAGACGGCAAATTGCGATAACAGGTACTCTTGTTAGTGGACTAAATGATGTGGCACCGACAACTCTTCTAGTATCATTTTATTCATTTGCTGCATCATACATCACTTGACTTTCAGTATTTGTATTATTTGTTATAATTTTCTTGGCTTAAATTCATTAATTTCAGACTGCATCATACTGTCTAATTGCATCTTGCCGTCTTTTTAACATCATTTGCACTTTGTTCCGCTTTTGTTTATTTATATTCATTCGTTGTGTAGATTGCTTCAGTTTTAATCAGAAGTTACTGCAGATAATGTTGGGATTTTATTTCACAATATTGAGACGTGTTAACGCTTGCAGGTGAACGCCCATACGCTTGTGACATTTGTCAAAAAAGATTTGCTGTGAAGAGTTACGTGACGGCACACAGGTGAGTTATTATAGTTATAAACTAAGATAATTGTAAATTATTTATCGAACAATTATACAACTTAATTATGCTCTACTCTGTAGTATGATGGCGATTACTTGACATTGTCATAAAGACATTCACAGTTGTCAAAGTCATAATGACATGGACAGTTGTCAAAATAATAAAACTAGCGAGGGGCAGTAAATCATAAAGATATTATATTTAGAGTAGGGGAGCCATAGGCAGACCTGTGAGTGCGACTGTCCAACAAAAAATAAAAGAGGGGAGATGGGAGACCCATACCTGTCTTTGTCTAATCACACTTGCGCAGAGAAATATTCATGGCACGTTTTTAATTTAAATACTTTGAACATTTTTAATACACCTTCAAAATATTTTTGTTTTATATTATAGTAAGTTTTTTTTAACACATGTACTACCAACATATATTTTAATATGTCTGACAAATATAAAAACTAAATTTCTTAATTGTGAAAACTACGACGATCGTCGAAAGGAATAGCTTCTTTTTACACACAATGCATGTTATTGTCATTTTATTGGCTCAAATTAATATGCCTTAAATTAAACAGTATATAATTTCGTATTATTTTAAACTCCAATTTGATCTTATAAATTGTTATTTTAGGTTAGGTTTCATTCAGCATTTTAGTAAAATGACGATTGTTCACTACGTACGCGCAAAAAAATAGACAGATACCTGCCTCATTTGCTTCCGCTTTTTTTCGATGGACACTATTTAGGCTGTCTCCTCTTATCTACGTATAATATGTATATCTATGCAGTAAAATTAGTTAGTTTGTTGGAAATGCCGATAAATATTTTCAGAGAAAAATTCCAGTGACCAAAAATAAATAAAGAAAAAGTAACTTGTTTTTAAAGTATAGATACTAAATGGTTTAGTTCTTCATATTAAGCCCCTTAATTCAAACGAATACAAATTTGAACAGAAGCCCTTACATTAACATTCCGATCATTTTATTGTGATATCAATTTGTCATTAATAAAAGTGAGTACATATAATCAAATTACTACTACTTATTTATGACAAATATTTTACAAACTTTTCATTGATTGCTAGTAGTGATTTTTTATGAAATAAATATTTATCACTTGCTAACGGTGAAGGAAATCATCGTGAGGAAACCTGCATAACTTATAATTTATATTAAAACGTGTGTGTGTGTGTGTGTGCGTGCGTGCGTGCGTGCGTGCGTGCGTGCGTGCGTGCGTGCGTGTGTGTGTGTGTGTGTGTGTGTGTATATATATATATATATATATATTTATATTTATATATGTATG
>DWMG01005002.1:0-10510 GCA_018244855.1 Elbella merops | reverse complement strand
ATTAAGAGCTACTATAGATAGTAATCCAGTGATAAGACGACAAACCCGAAAACAAAATTAAAAGTGCTTTCTATAAAATCACAAAATGTGCTGTTGTGACTGTTGCACCGAAGGTGCGGTATACATACATATAATATAGCAGATATTGTTTTCTTATCTGGCGTTCGTTCTTATATCTCGACAACACATCATTTAGCATGAAATATTGGCATATTCTGTTTTTAGTCATAGTTTGTATGAAAGATTATAATGATAATTTAAAATTTGTACATATTCTAAGTAACCATTACTATGTTCGAGACGTTTCAATAATTTTAGACCTAGAACAATAATAATTTAGCCGTTGCATATCTGCTGATAGTACATTCAAATTTCGCTCTTAGGACATTCGTAATGAAGATACAAATACTTCAGCAATACGTACACCAAACTGTGTCCAATTAAAGCATAGAAAAACATAGACTGACGGCAGAAAGATAATTAAACGTTTAATATATTTTAATATGCATAATAAAATATGTAGGTAATTTACTTAAACGACCCGTAAAATTTTGAAAAGTAATTATATTTTTTTTACTATCCAAAACCTGCATTTTAATAATAAAATATCGTTATTTGTCTTCAGTTAGTATTATATAGTCGCGACATGTCGTTTACGCGGTAGGCATAGAGCACGAAGTACCAAATATATGTACGTATGTAGAACAACAGAAACACATCAGATCAGTGTTGCATATAATTAGTTCATATCTACTATCCATTAAAAACATTTGCTGAACAATAATTAATCATGTAGAAGAACTAATCAGGTATTATGAAATAGGATTAGGTAACCACTGCACGTTCTTAAGACTATTTAGATAATATTAATTAATGTCTAAGTAGGGGCAGAAGATAACGACGTCTACATTAATGCATACAATCCTACACACTTATTGTTGTAGGTTACACACAGCTATTAGGCTGTGATGACCTTGTGGTTTGAAGTTCAGCCTCTTAACCTGGGGGTCCTGGGTGAAGTCTGCCAACCCGCACTTCTGTAGGGTAATAACGCTCTCTCTCTGAGAGGAGACCCGTGTTCTAGCAGTAAAATGAAAAAAGGTTCCAGAGAAAGAGCTTAAGCCTTTACTACTCAATTTGAAAGGAGACTCGTATCGTAAGAATAAGGAGGTTGATGATGGTTACGAGGTTGATTCGTTATATTTATACTTGTGTAACACCGTAAGTTTATGGGGTGCTAAGACGTACTTGATGTTTAATGACATTCTTTCCGTCTACCCTGTGATGGTAAAAAAATCATAATTATTACTGAAATTAAAAATGTATTTAAATTCTTTTATTCTAGTCATAATAATAGTGTATTAGTGGTCGTAATGATACTTCTATTGACGTAGTCTCAGATGTTGTTTTCCTTCATGTTTTTATAGTATATCGCTGTATGAAAGAGTTTGCGTAAATAATAAGACATCGTAATCACCAGCTCGTTTATCATTCCACTGTTACACACGCTTCTGTCCGAATGGGAAGCGTAAAGGCCAGTCTGCCACACTGACTAAGTACGAGTTGGTATACTACACGCGTTCAAAGAAAAACTTTAAGGCGTGTATGTTCTGTCGCAATGTTTTCTTTCACCGTTACTACAAGTGATATTTAATTTTAAAACGTAAATAATATTCTACAACCAAATAGGTGGAACATAGAACTTATTCGTATCCAGTGACAGGAGTCTGAAAAACTTATTCCTATTCACTGAAGGAATAGAATACGCATGAATTAATTGAAAATCAAACTAATTTAAAACATTTGAATAATTAATCGAACTAACTCGAAACTAAATTAAAACGCAACTATGTAATTTGAAATTCAGAATCTTTTATTTTTCTATTGTTCCATTTAATAAACGTAACACCCTTTTCTTTAGTATTGTTTATAACTGAATGATAAAATACACTATTTTTTTCATTGTCATCATCATCATCAGCTTACTCCCGTCCACTGCTGTACATAGGCCTTTCCAATAGCACGACACTGAACACGACCTTCAGCTCTTCGCATCCAACCGCTGCCAGCCACTGCGTATATCGTCACTCCACCTAGCCTCAGGTTTAGACTTACACACCGATTTTTTAGTTATTTCTATCAAATATTTGGATCTATTAACAATTAACACAATACATCTACCTAGTTAACCGTGTTCGACAAATTAGCTATGCAACCTTCGGATCCGTCTTCGAATCTAAACGAACTTCCAGAACATTCCTGCGCTGTACTTACTATGTTTTGTCTCTTTCTCTCTTAGACCATTTGAACAGTCAAAGAAAGGGTAAATTTTATTAATAACAAAACCGCTTGATACAATTCTCAGTAACATTAAAGTTAAAAGTTAGAACTCTCTGAAACCACCATGTATGAATAGAACGATGAATGTGGAAGATGCATAGCAGTTCTGTAAGAGTTCTGTAAGGATAGGGATGTTTCACACTCCATTCTCTCCGCCTACCCTGCCAGGCGTAAATATGTAGGTATGTATATTTGTATCAAATTATAAATGTACATTTGTACCTAAAAGAGAATATTAAAATATCTGTTGATACAATCAAATTCATTATATACTTACATATATGTCGTGTTTTAAATCTCTGTTACCATATTGTAGGATAATTCAAAAGCAGAATTTTAATTAATTTCAATAATTATGTTACTAACAAACAACATACGCGTATGGTATTGTAAATTACGTTTTAAATTAATTTAAAATAATAAAGTAACTATGTTTTTTTTGGCTATTAAAAATAGAGATAAGACATTGGAAAAAAACATCAGTAGATTTTTATAGGTATTTAAATGTGCGTATGTATGAAGAGACCGATAAACATAGAAGCACACAGCTCTATAAAAATAGTGATATTTGCCTCTCTGTGGTCTCAGCGTACCCCGTAACACGTGCAGTGTGATAAAAAAAAAAATAACAATTTGATGGCTAATCAAACATACGTTGGTACGTGGAATAACAGGAAGATGGCCGCGAAACCTTGAAAACCTGCCAACGTAGTATAATTCAGCATATCTCATAAACTTCGTCTAATCAATGTCGTCAAACAATTGTGAGCGCGCAAAACTGGCAGATACATGACGTAACAAAACCGGGTCAACGTGTCACACAGACAGGTGAAATTTATGGTTTTTATACAGATAAAACATACGATACGATATCACAGGATATAATTTTTAACTGTAATAATATAATTGACTGCTTCGTTGTTGTAGTGGTTGCAAGTTCGACTACTGAATAAGAGTTCTTGGGTTCGATTCTCGGTTCGGGCAAAATTATGTTGGATTTTTCTAACGTGAAAATCTCAGTAGTAACACGGAGTCTGAATTTGTGCCCGTTGATTCCCGTGTTCCATAGTGGGACACTAGCTGATGAATCATGGGAGGAGTATACTACACACCTCTGCCTACAGCTTCGGGGAAATACAGGCGTGACTTTGTTTTATGTTTATTTTTATTAACTGTATTATTACTAGTGTAAAAGTAATTGGGTCCGTTTATAACCTTTTTCGGTTGAAGGTCTGAAGTGAAATTTGGATATTCAGTTTTATCAGAATCGGCTTACTCGTAGATTGCAGATTTGGGTGTGTACATTTTATCGAAACGAGTTAAAATTATCTCTATAATCCACTGATTTTGATAAGATTTGAAGTCTTGATACAGGAAGAAGAAGATTTAAAGTCTTCATAGAGAAATTGAGTTTGAGCTGAAAAAAAATGCATTTTAATATATATATATATCCTTACTTATATAAAAATTATTGTGTGTTGTGTTTTTAATCTTACAAATAGACAACCGTTTGTTGACATTTTTGGAAATATCAGTAATTTCTAGGTCGTCTTTTAAATTCAAGTTCTGCTTAATTTTGTTCATTCTGATTGATACTTAACAACAAAACTTATGCGCTAATGTTGGCATTTTTTAAATGACTAAAGGTCTTTAGATTTTATATTGAAAATTGAGGTCAATATGCCGAATAGGCGGAGTGACACTTGCTGAACGCGTTTATAACATGTATAGATTAGTAAGGAGAAAGAGAGGATGAATAATTATATGAATATTATCTAGTATAAATAATAAAAATAGCAAGTACAAATAACAATATTTTTAATAGATTTGCTATCTCTGTTTTTTATTATTGTGTTCTATAACGATTATTTTGCCGTTCAAACCAAATACTTTACGAATAATATGATTTTACTATTAAATGTCTCCACCGCGACCACGCTGCAAACGCCGGGAGCCTCGTACAGGTCCAAAACTAGTCGAGCCATCCGGAAAAAACGTACGTGAGTTAAGCTGGTACATTTATAATCATGAATAATATGATAATTTCCTTGCCAAAAACGGCATTAAAATGTGAATCTTCCGGCCGAGGAGAACACTAGTTCCTCTGTCTGTAGCAGACCTTGGTATGAATGTAACGCAAACATTCCAATGTATAAAACGCAGAAATCAACTCGACACTTGCGAGGTCTTCGCTTCCACTAACGCCATCTGACTATACCACTATTGCAAGTGACGTGTCAGTACCTCCCTACTATGTCATAACGAGGTGCCAAGTTAAATTCTGCGAGTTTCAAATATATTACAAACCTTGTATAATTTACAAATTAACCTCAATTTTCTATTCAAAACACAATCACGTTCGTGCAGATGTTTACACTTCCGCATTTATATAACTAATTAATATTTAAAAAATTAAAAATCCTTAAGTGAGAGGAATCGACATTATTGGTGTTAGGAACAAGTATACTACATACATATCTTCACGCCAAGTCCCTTGCGGGGTAGGCAGAGAACACGGAGTGTCAAATATGCCCTATCCTTGAATATCTGCCCTGCTTCTTTTACATGCACAAGTATACTGATTATTTAAATTGATTGAGGAATTGATGACTGCGTATTACAATATGAAATAGAAATTACATTGCTAAATATATTATTAAGAATATAATATTAAATTAGTATTAAATATAATTTTAATAATATAATAATAAATTAAAATTATTATTAAATATTATATAATATTTAGTGATACTCGTATGAGTAATGATGATATCGTATTATGAAAATACATGTCATTTGATCTTAAACAGGATAGACAAATCCAATTTTGGGTATGATAACCTGCTTGACCATATATATTGTACATCTGTGTATAATTAATTATACACCTATAAGAAGAAATACTCCTGCTGGGAATCGAATCCATAACCCTCGGCTCAGCAAGATCAAAAGACTATAGTATGAAAATAACTCAATAAAATAGTATGGTCTTTGATATCGATTACCGAATATAATTCGTAATCAAAATACATAACACGAGTATATTTCGGGAGCCAGTGTGCTGTGGGGCCGCTCGGTAAGCAACTTCAATTGAGTGGGTTCAATAAAAATACATTAATTTTCATTGATTGACTGACTCACTGCGCAGTGGGTGTAACAATCGTGTCCATATTATGTCGATTAATACTGTGCTCACAGAGGCCTGTCCCGTCTATAGGCGTAGAGATTAAAATTTAAAAATTGTAGCTAGAAATTGCATATGATACATTCTAATTCACAGTAGTTTCATTTGTATTTTAACGTAACATCACGTCTATAATCCCTGAATGACTTGGCAGAGGAGTGTAGTACACTCCCACGCCTCTCCAATTACGTTTAATTTCCATGCAATAGGCGGTAAGCCTATTGCCATATACCGGCACATTCCAGGCTCTGAGTCATTATTAAAAATTCCAAATTTCAAAAATCCGCTAGCAACCGACCCGGGATTTGGACCCAGGACCCCCGATCAGTAGTGGCGCTTGTAACCACTCGACTTGTATTTTATTTATTTCTTATTTGAACAAATAAAAAGTACCTACTTAAGGTTTACAAAAGGCGAACTTAACAACCTTTGGCTTACGAATGAACCAAAACTAGTGTTAAGTGAAATATACCAGTATGTACCAATATAATAAAACCAATATTATAAAACTATAAAATTTCGTTCGCGAGTTTCATATATCACCCGGCAACAAGCATTGCTATACCCGTTTCCAGGTACTCACACCAGGTAGATATTTCGCGGTAGTGAGGCCCTTTGCCAAAACAACGGGGTTTAATTTGAAATTAAATATTTTAATATTGTAAATATGTAGTCGATTGTGAGTCAAGTGGTTGCTAAGGCGATTGCTGATCGTTCGGTCCTGGGTTTGATTCCGGGTTGGGTTCTATTGGATTTTTCGAAGTCAGATTTTCTAGTGCGAGTTTCTAGCAGTGGCTCAAAGTCTAGATCTCTGTCAAATATATGGCAATAAGCTCACCGTCTATTCCATAGTAATATTGACAATCCAATATCATCCGTATTTCTAAAGTAGCCCAATAAAACATGTATACAGCAACGATTTATTTTTAAAATAGGGTTAATGATTACGGGCCGTATGAGGTGTTTTATCTGATGATTTCATGATTATTCTCAGTTCTCTAACATGTTCGTTTCCACCATTGTATCATGCTATGAATCATTTGTGTGAAGTTTAGCTTCACATCTAAATATACTCGTATTTTGAACTGTTTTTTTCACTCGACTCGGAAAAAATATTTGTACTCATATTACAATTTCAATATTTGTTCTCTGTGAGAATCGAACCCACAACCCCGGGAGAGCAGCACTGACTACTGAACTAGTGGATTACTCCAATGACTAAGTTACTGCCTTGTTTCGAACTTCGTAACTAAGTGTGTATACCTACACAAATATGTTTGTTTTAGTCGTTTATTAGCAAATGTTAACACTACCATAATAAAAGAGTGTTTTTAGGAAAACTGTGTTGTGGATAATTTTGATGGATTCGCGCTTGTTTAGGCCGCGTATAGGTAATGGAATGTTTGCGGCGACAAACAAAAATATTAAAGTTTCCACAGTCGTGAGTGGTTGTTGATCGAGGACCTGAATGTCCCTCTCACATCTACTTATATCGCTGATCGCATACACTCTTCAATTAATTTACGAAGGTTTGTTCTGTTTGCGCAGGTCTTTACATATTATGATGTGAAATAAACAATACTGACGTATGTTTACAGAGGCTTAATATAGGGCTCGTTTTTTTTTTGTTGAGGCTTATTAAAAATACTTGCTTCTATACGGGAGCATATAAGTATATACCTACTTTAACTGTCAAACATATAAAATATATATTCATGGAAATTCAATAAAACTACTTACTTCGTTACAGTTATTTTAAAATATTCATAATTATTATAATATTTACGATTTAATCTATACCGTATATATCTACATCATATTAAAAATTATTCATAAGTCAAAAAATACAATTTACCCACAATTAGATACACTACAAAGGTGCTAGAAGTTCCTGTAATCTCTATTTTGTGATTATTTTGGTAGTTAGGTACGATAAATTCGTTAGTCATCTACTTTCTAGTGACTATATAAATGACTTGCCAACTTAATTATGTTGATCGCTAAAAGCTATTAGTGTAAATTTAAAATTGAACGATGAATCGATTTTAATTCATGTTTTATTCGATTGGAATCGCCGCTTGACATCGACTTATATTCACTGCACCGTACCATAAAACGAAAACGAAGCGATTCTGAGAAGAAATTCCTGTCTGAGCTGCAGTATTTTTACATAGGTAGGTACATATACGCCGACAGATTCTACGGAACTTTATCTGTTGCTAAGCAAAGATCCAAGCGAAATTTTGTTACCAAGTTGCAGAAAACAACAAATAAAGAGTTATAGTTTGGCGAATTAAGTCTACTCTGGGTAATATAGTAGGACGTAAAATTAAATTTTTAGAGAATATTCATTCATAAACATCGCATGTTATCTGAATGACAGCTATAAAAATAATTTATCTAATTACCAGATAATGATGGTCAAATATTTATTATAAAATCCATCACGCGTTAATAACAGCTAATGTATGCTTTAGTGATTTTATAGTAAAAAAGTACGAGTTGAATGGATAAGATTTAAATAATTGATTGATAAGACAAGCGTACTGCAAATTTAGGCGGGAAAATTCCGATTCTTACGTAAAAGATTGTTGTTAAATTGTTACTGATTGGAAGGTTTAAAACATATAAAAAGTATCATCGAACATTATTAATTTTATTATATCGTCACGCCAAGTCCTTCACGGAGCAGGCAGAAAGCACCGAATCCGAAATATCTCCGTACTTTCAGACCTATCCCACTTCTATAATCGTCACCCTTTTACACGGTTTCCGAGACTGCTGACTATCCAATCAGCAAATATAAAAATAGTTGCAAAAACATACGTTTAAATGCAGTGAAGGCTGAACTGAGATAGGATGTACCTATATTAAAAATATAACTAACTCACGCTTCTGTCAGACGCGTCGCATACAACGCGACGCCGCGTCATAAGATGACGTAACATCGTACGATATTTTTTAATCAACGCTGCATGGAATTCGTCATGTTCGTACTATACTATATACCTATATCACAGAATTTCCTACAGTGTCACACCCACACGTGATTATGTTTTTATTAATTCAGTACACGATTACTATGTGTACATTACTCATCGTCTTTGACACTGTTATCAGCGGAATTTCTGTACTACGAGTGTAGTATTGCTGATAGTGAAATCACAGTTGGTGTAATTATTATTGCTTGTAAAATCGCGTCAATCGGCGTCTGCTGATGTTGCCTACTCGTATTTATTGTTTTGACCCTGTTATAGAGTGTTACGTCAATGTTTGTTTTTTTATGTAATTTTCTGCATAGGTCAACATATTACAAAATTATTAACATATAATCCACCGACGTGTTAATACTAAAATACTTATTTTGACGTGTTTACAAGAAAAAATGCTTTCATTTTGTTCTCAATTGACGTGTACCCACGTGAGTGCATGAGCACTCGTTTTTTACGGAAAACATAGAAATGGTGGTGGTACGCTGCCTCCCGCCGCTCCTCCAATAAGACTCGATTTAGTAGTAAGGTGACGTGACGTCACCACATCACGCCACCTTTTGTTAGTCAACCGCCGCGCGATCCGACTCCCCACCCGCAGTGTCAAATAGTTGCGACCTCGACTTGATGTAATCGGAAAACAGTACAGCTGTGTAGTTTTTGTAACTATACGATACGATGAGAATACATTACAATTCCTAATACGTCAAAACAAGTCATTAGTACTCATTAAATTGAACAAAACCAATTATATTTTGCATATTGCAAATTGCATTGTACAAATTATTTTACATTTTAAAACATTATTTTTGTATACGTGATGGAATATTTATTTTTTTGTATTGTTTTGTTTTCGTCAACTGCAAAGATGTTTAAATATGGATAGCAATGACTTTATGAAGCGCCACTGCAAGCCGCATCGCGCAGTTAAATAAATTGACGGGTCGGTAACGGTCGAGGGAGCCAGGGCACTCAATTGGCGAAGAGCTCGCCTACGGTGTGGCGCGTGTACCTAGCCCGGCTGAACCGCCCGCTGTCATTTCACTCCGTGCAGTTCCCGCGTGCACACGTGTCGCACGATGATCGCAGTTCCTACATAACCAAGACTTGAAACATTGTGTGCTGTTTATTTATGTTTACGTTTTTAAATACCATTGGATTGCAATCAACAAGAACATCAGTTCACAAGGATATTTTATAATATACAGATACAGTAACACCCGATGAGGAGGTGCATAAATCAGCTACAGACATACCAATAGTAGTACCAAAGGAAAAAACTGTAACCAGTGAGTATTTTGGTAACCTCGTGCGATTATGTTTTACCCATTCTCCTATCCTGTGTTTCTAAATCGTTACGGTTGTGGCATAAATTTGTAGCATGAGCGTCAGCATTAAAAAATACATATAACTTTCGTTTTCTGTATGAATTATAGCAAGTTAATTCAAAATGAAGCTTTGCTTCGCGCTACAAGTTTACAAATCGTGATATACTAATTGGGCGGAATTTCAAATCATTTATCAGCAAAGATAAGATAAGATCAAGTAACTCATAAAATATATAATATTTGGGCGCAAAATAGGAATCAGTAACGATCATAGTCGCTTACTAACATCATCGTTCATGAAACACGTTGAACAATATCTGTGTGTCTTCAATTAGAGCATCATTGACTGATTTACAGGGCATGCCAAACATCTTATAGCAATCCGCTGACTTGACGTTTTGAAAGTGAATGATTAAAGGAATCTATAAACACATATGGTTAATTTAACAAGAGAAGGGCTAAGCCTTCTCTTAAAGTTGGGACGTTCGATAGTGAAAAACATAGATACAACAGACGCACCGGAGGAAGTCGACGATTTGTCACCCACTGTCGAACCAGGAGCTGAACCAATGAAAGCTTATTGGGAAAGTGACCAAGTAAATTTGGCCAATCATAAACAGTCTTTTATTGATCTTTTTGAGAAGGATGTCGCGTTAGACAGGATACCG